>JAUPTC010000024.1:245230-261869 GCA_030762895.1 Sophora flavescens
TTTTCACATTACCATTTTTGTTTTTATCAATTTTCAAAGTGGAAAACCGAAACAATCCCCAAAAAATGGTAAATGGGTCTAGCCATCGAATTTTGAGCTGATTTTTTGCATTTGCATGCACCATACTTATAATATTCCCAAGGTTTCCACCAAGTTTCGTTGCATTTCATGAAGGTGGTGATTTTTGATGATTTTCCAGCACAAGACATCCTTTTTGCTGGGGAGACATACTCTGTTTTTCCAAGCTAGAGGTCGAATTTTGGCCTTATTTTTTGCAGGAATGCTTATAATAATGGGATCTAGGGGACAAAAAATTAACAGAATTTTTCACCTTACCTTTTTTTTTTATCAATTTTCAAAGTGGAAAATTGAAACAATTTCCAAAAAATGGAAAATGGGTCTAGCCATCGAATTTTGAGCTGATTTTTTGCAGGCACCATACTTATAATATTCCCAAGGTTTCCACCAAGTTTCGTTGCATTCCATGAAGGTGGTGATGTTTCTTGATTATCCAGCACAAGACATCCTTTCTACTGGAGAGACATACTCTTTTTTTCCAGCTAGAGGTCGAATTTGGGCCCTATTTTTTGCAGGGATGCTTATAAAAATGGGAGCTAGGGGACGAAAAATTTAAAGAATTTTTCACCTTACCATTTTTATTTTTCCAATTTTCAAAGTGGAAAACTGAAACAATTTCTAAAAAATGGAAAATGGGTCTAGCCATCGAATTTTGAGCTGATTTTTTGCAGGCACGATACTTATAATATTCCCAAGGTTTCCACCAAGTTTCGTTGCATTTCATGAAGGTGGTGATGTTTCATGATTTTCCAGCACAACATATTCTTTTTGCTGGGTCATACTCTTTTTTTCCAGCTAGAGGTCGAATTTTGGCCTTATTTTTTACAGGGATGCTTATAAAAATGGGAGCTAGGGGACGTAAAATTTACAGAATTTTTTACCTTACCATATTTGTTTTATCAATTTTCATAGTGGAAAACCGAAACAATTCCCAAAAAATGGAAAATGGGTCTAGCCATCGAATTTTGAGCTGATTTTTTGCAGGCACCATACTTATAATTTCCCAAGGTTTCCACCAAGTTTCGTGGCATTTCATGAAGGTGATGATTTTTCATGATTTTCGAGCACAAGACATCCTTTTTACTGGGGAGACATACTCTTTTTTTCCAAGCTAGAGGTCGAATTTTGGCCTTATTTTTTGCAGGAATGCTTATAAAAATGGGATCTAGGGGACAAAAAATTTACAGAATTTTTCACCTTACCTTTTTTTTTATCAATTTTCAAAGTGGAAAACTGAAACAATTCCCAAAAAATGGAAAATGGGTCTAGACATCGAATTTTGAGCTGATTTTTTGCAGGCACCATACTTATAATGATCCCAAGGTTTCCACCAAGTTTCGTTGCATTTCATGAAGGTGATGATGTTTCATGATTTTCCAGCACAAGACATCCTTTTTGCTGGGGAGACATACTCTTTTTTTCCAGCTAGAGGTCGAATTTGGGCCTTATTTTTTGCAGGGATGCTTATAAAAATGGGAGCTAGGGGACAAAAAATTTAAAGAATTTTTCACCTTACCATTTTTCTTTTACCAATTTTCAAAGTGGAAAACGGAAACAATTTCTAAAAAATGGAAAATGGGTCTAGCCATCGAATTTTGAGCTGATTTTTTGCAGGCACCATACTTATAATATTCCCAAGGTTTCCACCAAGTTTCGTTGCATTTCATGAAGGTGGTGATGTTTCATGATTTTCCAGCACAAGACATCCTTTTTGCTGGGGAGACATACTCTTTTTTTCCAGCTAGAGGTCGAATTTGGGCCTTATTTTTTGCAGGGATGCTTATAAAAATGGGAGCTAGGGGACGTAAAATTTACAGAATTTTTCACCTTACCATTTTTTTTAATCAATTTTCATAGTGGAAAACCGAAACAATTCCCAAAAAATGGAAAATGGGTCTAGCCATCGAATTTTGAGCTGATTTTTTGCAGGCACCATACTTATAATATTCCCAAGGTTTACACCAAGTTTCGTTGCATTTCATGAAGGTGGTGATTTTTCATGATTTTCCAGCACAAGACATCCTTTTTGCTGGGGAGACATACTCTTTTTTTCCAGCTAGAGGTCGAATTTGGGCCTTATTTTTTGCAGGGATGCTTATAATAATGGGAGCTAGGGGACGTAAAATTTACAGAATTTTTCACCTTACCATTTTTTTAATCAATTTTCATAGTGGAAAACCGAAACAATACCCAAAAAATGGAAAATGGGTCTAGCCATCGAATTTTGAGCTGATTTTTTGCAGGCACCATACTTATAATATTCCCAAGGTTTACACCAAGTTTCGTTGCATTTCATGAAGGTGGTGATTTTTCATGATTTTCCAGCACAAGACATCCTTTTTGTTGGGGAGACATACTCTTTTTTTCCAAGCTAGAGGTCGAATTTTGGCCTTATTTTTTGCAGGAATGCTTATAAAAATGGGATCTAGGGGACAAAAAATTTACAAAATTTTTCACCTTACCATTTTTTTTATCAATTTTCAAAGTGGAAAACTGAAACAATTTCCAAAAAATGGAAAATGGGTCTAGCCATCGAATTTTGAGCTGATTTTTTGCAGGCACCATACTTATAATATTCCCAAGGTTTCCACCACGTTTCGTTGCATTTCATGAAGGTGGTGATGTTTCATGATTTTCCAGCACAAGACATCCTTTCTGCTGGAGAGACATACTCTTTTTTTCCAGCTAGAGGTCAAATTTGGGCCCTATTTTTTGCAGGGATGCTTATAAAAATGGGAGCTAGGGGACGAAAAATTTAAAGAATTTTTCACCTTACCATTTTTCTTTTACCAATTTTCAAAGTGGAAAACTGAAACAATTTCTAAAAAATGGAAAATGGGTCTAGCCATCGAATTTTGAGCTGATTTTTTGTAGGCACGATACTTATAATATTCCCAAGGTTTCCACCAAGTTTCGTTGCATTTCATGAAGGTGGTGATGTTTCATGATTTTCCAGCACAAGACATCCTTTTTGCTGGGGAGACATACTCTTTTTTTCCAGCTAGAGGTCGAATTTGGGCCTTATTTTTTGCAGGGATGCTTATAAAAATGGGAGCTAGGGGACGTAAAATTTACAGAATTTTTCACCTTACCATTTTTTTTAATCAATTTTCATAGTGGAAAACCGAAACAATTCCCAAAAAATGGAAAATGGGTCTAGCCATCGAATTTTGCGTTGATTTTTTGCAGGCACCATACTTATAATAATCCCAAGGTTTACACCAAGTTTCGTTGCATTTCATGAAGGTGGTGATTTTTCAAGATTTTCCAGCACAAGACATCCTTTTTGCTGGGGAGACATACTCTTTTTTTCCAAGCCAGAGGTCGAATTTTGGCCTTATTTTTGGCAGGGATGCTTATAAAAATGGGATCTAGTGGTCGAAAAATTTAAAGAATTTTTCACCATACCATTTTTTTATCAATTTTCAAAGTGGAAAATCGAAACAATTCCCATAAAATGGAAAATGGGTCTAGCCATCGAATTTTGAGCTGCTTTTTTGCAGGCACCATACTTATAATATTCCCACGGGTTCCACCAAGTTTCATGGCATTTCATGAAGTTAGCGATTTTTCATGATTTTCCAGCACAAGACATCCTTTTTGCTGGGGAGACATACTCTTTTTTTCCAAGCTAGAGGTCGAATTTTGGCCTTATGTTTTGCAGGGATGCTTATAAAAATGGGAGATAGGGGACGTAAAATTTACAGAATTTTTCACCTTACCTTTTTTGTTTTATCAATTTTCATAGTGGAAAACCGAAACAATTCCCAAAAAATGGAAAATGGGTCTAGCCGTCGGATTTTGAGCTGATTTTTTGTAGGCACCATACTTATAATTTCCCAAGGTTTCCACCAAGTTTCGTGGCATTTCATGAAGGTGGTGATTTTTCATGATTTTCCAGCACAAGACATCCTTTTTGCTGGGTCATACTCTTTTTTTCCAAGCTAGAGGTCGAATTTTGGCCTTATTTTTTGCATGGATGCTTATAAAAATGGGAGATAGGGGACGAAAAATTTATAGAATTTTTCACCTTACCATTTGTTTTTATCAATTTTCAAAGTGGAAAACCGAAACAATCCCCAAAAAATGGAAAATGGGTCTTGCCATCGAATTTTGAGCTGATTTTTTGCAGGCACCATACTTATAATTTCCCAAGGTTTCCACCAAGTTTCGTGGCATTTCATGAAGGTGGTGATTTTTCATGATTTTCGAGCACAAGACATCCTTTTTACTGGGGAGACATACTCTTTTTTTTCAAGCTAGAGGTCGAATTTTGGCCTTATTTTTTGGAGGAATGCTTATAAAAATGGGATCTAGGGGACCTTACCATTTTTTTTTATCAATTTTCAAAGTGGAAAACTGAAACAATTTCCAAAAAATGGAAAATGGGTCTAGCCATCGAATTTTGAGCTGATTTTTTGCAGGCACTATACTTATAATATTCCCAAGGTTTCCACCAAGTTTCGTTGCATTTCATGAAGGTGGTGATGTTTCATGATTTTCCAGCACAAGACATCCTTTCTGCTGGGGAGACATACTCTTTTTTTCTAGCTAGAGGTCGAATTTGTGCCTTATTTTTTGCAGGGATGCTTATAAAAATGGGAGCTAGGGGACGAAAAACTTAAATAATTTTTCACCTTACCATTTTTCTTTTATCAATTTTCAAAGTGGAAAACTGAAACAATTCCCAAAAAATGGAAAATGGGTCTAGCCATCGAATTTTGAGCTGATTTTTTGCAGACACCATACTTATAATATTCCCAAGGTTTCCACCAAGTTTTGTTGCATTTCATGAAGGTGGTGATGTTTCATGATTTTCCAGCACAAGACATCCTTTTTGTTAGGGAGACATACTCTTTTTTTCCAGCTAGAGGTCGAATTTGGGCCTTATTTTTTGCAGGGATGCTTATAAAAATGGGAGCTAGGGGTCGTCAAATTTACAGAATTTTTCACCTTACCATTTTTTTTAATCAATTTTCATAGTGGAAAACCGAAACAATTCCCAAAAAATGGAAAATGGGTCTAGCCATCGAATTTTGAGCTGATTTTTTGCAGGCACCATACTTATAATAATCCCAAGGTTTACACCAAGTTTCGTTGCATTTCATGAAGGTGGTGATTTTTCAAGATTTTCCAGCACAAGACATCCTTTTTGCTGGGGAGACATACTCTTTTTTTCCAAGCCAGAGGTCGAATTTTGGCCTTATTTTTGGCAGGGATGCTTATAAAAATGGGATCTAGTGGTCGAAAAATTTAAAGAATTTTTCACCATACCATTTTTTTATCAATTTTCAAAGTGGAAAATCGAAACAATTCCCATAAAATGGAAAATGGGTCTAGCCATCGAATTTTGAGCTGCTTTTTTGCAAGCACCATACTTATAATATTCCCACTGGTTCCACCAAGTTTCATGGCATTTCATGAAGTTAGCGATTTTTCATGATTTTCCAGCACAAGACATCCTTTTTGCTAGGGAGACATACTCTTTTTTTCCAAGCTAGAGGTCGAATTTTTGCCTTATTTTTTTCAGGGATGCTTATAAAAATGGGATCTAGGGGTCGTAAAATTTACAGAATTTTTCACCTTACCATTTTTGTTTTATCAATTTTCATAGTGGAAAACCGAAACATTTCCCAAAAAATGGAAAATGGGTCTAGCCATCCGATTTTGAGCTGATTTTTTGTAGGCACCATACTTATAATTTCCCAAGGTTTCCACCAAGTTTCGTGGTATTTCATGAAGGTGGTGATTTTTCATGATTTTCCAGCACAAGACATCCTTTTTGCTGGGTCATACTCTTTTTTTCCAAGCTAGAGGTCGAATTTTGGCCTTATTTTTTCCATGGATGCTTATAAAAATGGGAGATAGGGGATGAAAAATTTATAGAATTTTTCACCTTACCATTTGTTTCAATTTTCAAGTGGAAAACATTCAATGAAAGTCCTCTTTTCACCTTACCATTTTTTTTTATCAATTTTCAAAGTGGAAAACCGAAACAATTCCCATAAAATGGAAAATGGGTCTGGCCATCGAATTTTGAGCTGCTTTTTTGCAGGCACCATACTTATAATATTCCCACGGCTTCCACCAAGTTTCATGGCATTTCATGAAGTTAGCGATTTTTCATGATTTTCCAGCACAAGACATCCTTTTTGCTGGGGAGACATACTCTTTTTTTCCAAGCTAGAGGTCGAATTTTGGCCTTATGTTTTGCAGGGATGCTTATAAGAATGGGAGATAGGGGACAAAAAATTTACAGAATTTTTCACCTTACCATTTTCTTTTATCAATTTTCAAAGTGGAAAACCGAAACAATACCCAAAAAATGGTAAATGGGTCTAGTCATCGAATTTTGAGCTGATTTTTTGCAGGCACCATACTTATAATATTCCCAAGGTTTCCACCAAGTTTCGTGGCATTTCATTAAGGTGGTGATTTTTCATGATTTTCCAGCACTAGACATCCTTTTTACTGGGGAGAATTACTCTTTTTTTCTAGCTAGAGGTCGAATTTTGGCCTTATTTTTTGCAGGGATGCTTACAAAAATGGGAGCTAGGGGACGTAAAATTTACATAATTTTTCTCCTTACCTTTTTTGTTTTATCAATTTTCATAGTGGAAAACCGAAACAATATCCAAAAAATGGAAAATGGGTCTAGCCATCGAATTTTGAGCTGATTTTTTGCAGGCACAATACTTATAATTTCCCAAGGTTTCCAGCAAGTTTCGTGGCATTTCATGAAGGTGGTGATTTTTCATGATTTTCCAGCACAAGACACCCTTTTTGCTGGGGAGACATACTCTTTTTTTCCAAGCTAGAGGTCGAATTTTGGCCTTATTTTTTGCAGGAATGCTTATAAAAATGGGATCTAGGGGAAAACAATTTACAGAATTTTTCACCTTACCATTATTTTTTATCAATTTTCAAAGTGGAAAACCGAAACAATTCCCAAAAAATGGAAAATGGGTCTAGCCATCGAATTTTGAGCTGATTTTTTGCAGGCACCATACTTATAATATTCCCAAGGTTTCCACCAAGTTTCGTTGCATTTCATGAAGGTGGTGATTTTTCATTATTTTCCAGCACAAGACATCCTTTTTGCTGGGGAGACATACTCTTTTTTTCCAGCTAGAGGTCGAATTTTGGCCTTATTTTTTGCAGGGATGCTTATAAAAATGGGAGCTAGGGGATGTAACATTTACAGAAATTTTCACCTTACCATTTTTTATCAATTTTCATAGTGGAAAACCGAAACAATTCCCAAAAAATGGAAAATGGGTCTAGCCATCGAATTTTGAGCTGATTTTTTTGCAGGCACCATACTTATAATATTCCCAAGGTTTCCACCAAGTTTCGTGGCATTTCATGAAGATGGTGATTTTTCATGATTTTCCAGCACAATACATCCTTTTTGCTGGGGAGACATACTCTTTTTTTTTGAAGCTATAGGTCGAATTTGGCCTTATTTTTTTGCAGGGATGCTTATAAAAATGGGAGATAGGGGAAGAAAAATTTACAGACTTTTTCACCATACCATTTTTTTTATCAATTTTCAAAGTGGAAAACCGAAACAATCCCCAAAAAATGGAAAATGGGTCTAGCCATCGAATTTTGAGCTGATTTTTTGCAGGCACCATACTTATTATATTCCCAAGGTTTCCACCTTGTTTCGTGGCATTTCATGAAGGTGGTGATTTTACATGATTTTCCAGCACAAGACATCATTTTTGCTGGGAGACATACCCTTTTTTTCCAAGCTAGTGGTCGAATTTTGGCCTTTTTTTTTGCAGGGATGCTTATACAAATAGGAGTTAGTGGAAGAAAAATTTACAGAAATTTTCATCATACCATTTTTTTATCAATTTTCAAAGTGGAAAACCGAAACAATCCCCAAAAAATGGAAAATGGGTCTAGCCATCGAATTTTGAGCTGATTTTTTGCAGGCACCATACTTATAATATTCCCAAGGTTTCCACCATGTTTCGTTGCATTTCATGAAGGTGGTGATTTTTAATGATTTTCCAGCACAAGACACCTTTTTGCTGGGGAGACATACTCTTTTTTTCCAAGCTAGAGGTCGAATTTTGACCTTAATTTTTGCAGGGATGCTTATACAAAAAGGAGCTAGGGGAAGAAAAATTTACAGAATTTTTCACCAAACCATTTTTTTATCAATTTTCAAAGTGGAAAACCGAAACAATTCCCGAAAAATGGAAAATGGGTCTAGCCATCGAATTTTGAGCTGATTTTTTTGCAGGCACCATACTTATAATATTCCCAAGGTTTCCACCAAGTTTCGTGGCATTTCATGAAGATGGTGATTTTTCATGATTTTCCAGCACAATACATCCTTTTTGCTGGGGAGACATACTCTTTTTTTCGAAGCTATAGGTCGAATTTGGCCTTATTTTTTTGCAGGGATGCTTATAAAAATGGGAGATAGGGGAAGAAAAATTTACAGAATTTTTCACCTTACCATTTGTTTTTATCAATTTTCAAAGTGGAAAACAGAAACAATCCCCAAAAAATGGAAAATGGGTCTAGCCATCGAATTTTGAGCTGATTTTTTGCAGGCACCATACTTATAATATTCCCAAGGTTTACACCAAGTTTCGTTGTATTTCATGAATTTGGTGATTTTTCATGATTTTCCAGCACAAGACATCCTTTTTGCTGGGGAGACATACTCTTTTTTTCCAAGCTAGAGGTCGAATTTTGGCCTTATTTTTTGCAGGGATGCTTATAAAAATGGGAACTGGGGACAAAAAATGTACAGAATTTTTCACCTTACCATTTTCTTTTATCAATTTTCAAAGTGGAAAACCGAAACAATTCCCAAAAATGGAAAATGGGTCTAGCCATCGAATTTTGAGCTGAATTTTTGCAGGCACCATACTTATAATATTCCCAAGGTTTCCACCAATTTTAGTGGCATTTCATGAAGGTGGTGATTTTTCATGATTTTCCAGCACAAGACATCCTTTTTGCTGGGGAGACATACTCTTTTTTTCCAAACTAGAGGTCGAATTTTCGCCTTATTTTTTGCAGGGATGCTTATAAAAATGGGAGCTAGGGGAAGAAAAATTTACAGAATTTTTCACCTTACCATTTATTTTTATCAATTTTCAAAGTGGAAAACCGAAACAATTCCCAAAAAATGGAAAATGGCTTTAGCCATCGAATTTGGAGCTGATTTTTTGCACGGACCATACTTATAATATTCCCAAGGTTTCCACCAAGTTTCGTGGCATTTCCTGAAGATGGTGATTTTTCATGATTTTCCAGCACAAGACATCCTTTTTGCTGGGGAGACATACTCTTTTTTTCGAAGCTAGAGGTCGAATTTTAGCCTTATTTTTTGCAGGGATGCTTATAAAAATGGGAGCTAGGGGAAGAAAAATTTACAGAATTTTTCACCTTACCATGTTTTTTATCAATTTTCAAAGTGGAAAACCGAAACAATTCCCGAAAAATGGAAAATGGGTCTAGCCATCGAATTTTGAGCTGATTTTTTGCAGGCACCATAATTATAATATTCCCAAGGTTTCCACCAAGTTTCGTGGCATTTCATGAAGGTGGTAATTTTTCATGATTTTCCAGCACAAGACATCCCTTTTGCTGGGGAGACATACTCTTTTTTTCAAAAGCTAGAGGTCGAATTTTGGCCTTATTTTTTGTAGGGATGCTAATAAAAATGGGAGCTATGGGAAGAAAAATTTACAGAATTTTTCACCTTACCATTTATTTTTATCAATTTTCAAAGTGGAAAACCGAAACAATTCCCAAAAAATGGAAAATGGGTCTAGCCATCGAATTTTGAGATGATTTTTTGCAGTGACCATACTTATAATATTCCTAAGGTTTCCACCAAGTTTCGTGGCATTTCATGAAGGTGGTGATTTTTCATGATTTTCCAGCACAAGACATCCTTTTTGCTGGGGAGACATATCCTCTTTTTCCAAGCTAGAGGTCGAATTTTGGACTGATTTTTTGCAGGGATGCTTATAAAAATGGGAGCTAGGGAACGAAAAATTTACAGAATTTTTCACCTTACCATTTTGTTTTATCAATTTTCAAAGTGGAAAACTGAAACAGTTCCCAAAAATGGAAAATGGGTCTAGCCATCGAATTTTGAGCTGATTTTTTGCAGGCACCATACTTATAATATTCCCAAGGTTTCCAGAAGTTTCGGGGGCATTTCATTAAAGTGGTGATTTTTCATGATTTTTCAAGATAAGACTCCCTTTCAAGGGACACTATACTCTTTTTTCAAAGGCCTAGAGGTCGAATTTGGGCCTTATTTTTGCGGGGATGCTTATAAAAATGGGAGCTAGGGGACGAAAAATTTACAGAATTTTTCACCTTACCATTTTTTTAATCAATTTTCATAGTGGAAAAACAAACAATTCCCAAAAATGGAAAATGGGTCTAGCCAGTCGATTTTGAGCTGATTTTTTTGCGGCACCAATACTTATAATATTCCCAAGGTTTCCACCAGTTTGCATTTCATTAAGGTGGTGATTTTTCATGATCATCCCCGACAAGACATCCTTTTGATGGGGAGACATACTCTTTTTTTTCCAAGCTAGAGCCGAATTTTGGCCTTATTTTCTGGAGGATGTTTATAAAAGGTGGGCGAGGAAAAATTTAAAGAATTTTTCATAATACCATTTTTTTTTATCAATTTTCAAAGTGGAAAACAAAAATCCCATAAAATGGAAAATGGGTCGCCGCCATCGAATTTTTGAGCAATTGTGCGAAGGTATCATACTTATAATATTCCCAAGGTTTCCACCAAGTTGTGACGTTTTATGTAAGGTGGTGATTTTTCATGATTTTTCGCAAAGATAAGACATCCGGCCGTGGGAGACACCTTTTTTTTTTTCTTAAGCTAGAGGGTCGAATTTTGGCTTATTTTTTGCGGTGAATTCTTAAAAATATGAGGGGTGAAAAATTTACGGAATTTTTCACCCCACTCCATTTTTTTATCCAATTTTCAAAGTGGATATTGCAACAGTTAAATGGAGAATGGCTCTAGCCATCTTTGATTTTGAGCTCTTTTTGGCACCATATATTATAGTTCCAGGGTTTCACTAAGTCATGGATTCAATGGAAGGATTGTGATTTTCCTGAGACAAGATCCTTTCGGAGGAGCCCCATCGCTTTTTTCCGGAGGGTAGACGGGTCAGCGAGGTGAATTGGCCTTATTTTTGCCAGGATGCTTATAAAAATGGGAGCTAGGGACGAAAAATTTAGGGAATTTTCACCTACCTTTTTTTACTCGATTTTCATAGTGGAAAATCAAACAATTCCTTTAAAATGGAAATGTCAGTCTGTCGTTTTGAGTTTTTGCTTTTTTGCACGGTCATTATTTCCTACTGTTCCCCAAGTTTGTTTCCTGAATTGATTTCATGATTCGTGGTTATAATTTGATTTACATCATTTTTGCTGGGAGACATACTCTTTTCTTCAGCTAGTGGTAATGCTTACGGCTTTATTTTTGCCGGGGATGCTTATAAAAATTGGGAGAAAGGGGAAGAAAATTTACAGAAATTTTCACTCTTACCATTTGTTTTTATCAATTTTCTAAGTGGAAAATTTGTAAACAATTCCCAAAAAAAAATGGATAATGGCTATCAATGAATAATTCCGAGCTTATCTTTTGTCATCATTAGAGTATAATATCCCCAAGTTAACAAGTTTAGATGGCATTTCAAACCCGTTGTGATTTTTCAATGATTTTCAAAGACAAAATTTCTAATTGACAAATACTTTCTTGAAGCTAGAGGTCGAATTTTGGCCTTATTTTTTGGGCGAGGTTTAACAAATGGGGATAGGGGTCGAAAAATTTAAAAAATTTCACCTTACCATTTTTTTTCCACAATTTTCAAAGGAGGTACAACTGCAATTACCAAAAAATGGAAAATTGGTTACCCATCGAATTTTGAGTCGATTTTGCGCGCACTATACTTATAATATTCCCAAGTTTCCAGTCCACACATTTCATGGCGCGACGGGGATTTTCAGGAATTCCTGATAACCGCTCCTTCTTTGTAGGGAGTACTCTTTTGCAAGCTTGGGAGGTCGAATTTTGGCCTTATTTTTTGGGGGGGGGTGGGATTCTTATAAAAATGGGATCTCAGGGGTGGAAAAATTTAAAGAATTTTTCACCATACCATTTTTGTTAACAATTTTCGAAGTGGAAACGAAACAATTCCCAAAAAATGGAAAATTGGGGTCCCCAACCTCGAATTTTGGGTTATTTTTTACAGGGGCACCATACTTATAATATTCCCACGTATCCCTGATTCGCTGAATCGGGCGCGGAAGTTGATGATTTTCCAGGTTTCGGCCACAGACATCCTTTTCTGTTTGGTGGGGGAGACATTTTTTTTTTTCCAAGCTGTAGGTCGAATTTTGGCCTTATTTTTTTGGCGGAGGACGCTTATAAAAATGGGAGCTCAGGGAGAAAAAAAATTTAAAGAATTTTCACCATACCATGTTTTTTATCAATTTTCAAAGTGAAAAAGCAAACCTAAATTCTCTATAAATGGAAACGGGTGGGTCTGCCACCGATCCTTGATTTTGGGCCGATTTTTATCACACTTTTATTATATTCCCACGGGTTTCCACGAAGTTTCAATGGCATTTTTTATGAAGTTAATGATTTTTCATGATTTTTTAAGCCTGAGAGCATCCTTTTGGCGAGGGAGACATACTCTTTTTTCCAAGCTAGAGGTCGAATATTTGGCCTTATGTTTTGCAGGCATGCTTATAAAAATATGGGAGATAGGAGTGAAATTTATACCAATTTTCACCCCTAACCTTTTTTGTTTTATCAATTTTCAAATGGAAAACCAAACAATTTCCAAAAATGGAAAATAGGGTCCTAGCCGCCTGCCAATTTTGAGCTGATTTTTCAAACTTTACCATACTTATAATATTCCCAGTTCATACACCAAGTTGGGCAATTTCAAGGTGGGATTTTTCATGATTTTCAAGAGAATACACAACACTCCCTTTTTCTTCGGGGAGACATATCTTTTTCTTGACGTTCCATAGGACGAATTTGGCCTTATTTTTGCGGATCACTTAATATGGGGAAATAGGGAAGGGGAATTAAATGTAAGTAATTTTTCCTTTTACCATTTGTTTTTATCAATTTTCAAGTTGGAAAACCGAAACAATTGCCCAAAAAAGGGGAAATGGGTCTAGCCATCCGATTTTTTGACTGGATTTTTGCGGGCACTAGATTTTTATATATATCCCCAAGGTTTCCACCAAAGTTTCTGCTTATTTCATGAAGGTGGTGATTTTTAATGATTTTCCAGCAACAAGAACATCCTTTTTCTTTGGGGAGACATACTCTTTTTCCCAAGCTAGAGGTCGAATTTTGGCCTTTATTTTTGCAGGGATGCTTGTAAAATGGGGATTCTGGGGACAAAAAATTTAAAGAAATTTTCACCTTCTGATTTTTTTTTATCAATTTTCAAAGTGAAAAACCGAAACAATTCTCAAAAATGGAAAATCGGTCTAGCCATCAAATTTCGAGCCGCTTTGTGCACACCATACTTATAAATATTTCCCACAGGTTCCACCAAGTTTGGCATTTCTTCATGAAGGTAGTGATTTTTCATGATTTTCCAAAGGTAAGACATCCCTTTTGCTGGGGAGGCATACTCTTTTCCAAAGGCTAGAGGTCGAGATTTTGGCCTTATGTTTTGTAGGGATGCTTACAAAAATGGGAGCTGGAGACGAAAATTTTCTGTGATTTTTCACCTACCTTTTTTTTTATCAATTTTCATAGTGGAAAATCGAAACAATTCCCAAAATGGAAAATCGTCTAGCCGTCTGAATTTTGAGCTGATTTTTTGCGGTGGCACCATACTTATAATATTCCCAAGGTTTCCACCAATTTTCGTGGGCATTTCATGAAGATAGGATTTTTCATGATTTTCCGTATGAACTTTCTTTTTTCAGGGGAGGTTGTCTTTTTTTTCAAACTTTTGGGAAACTTTTTTGACAGGTCGAATTTTAGCCTTATTTTTTGGGAGATGCTTATAAAAATGGGAGCTAGGGAAGAAAAATTTACTGATTTTTCACCTTACTTCATTTGTTTTTATCAATTTTCAAAATTGGAAAAGAAAACAATTCCCAAAAAATGGAAAATGGGTCTAGCGCGAATTTTGGAGCAGATTTTCGCAGGACCATACTTATAATATTCCCAAGCGTTTCCACGAAGTTTAGTGGCATTTTCCACGAATATGGTGATTTTCGATGATTTTCCAAAGACACGACATCCTTTTTTTGGGAGACATACTCTTTTTTCCAAGGCCAGAGGTCGAATTTTGGCCTTATTTTTGCAGGATGCTAAAAAATGGGACTAGGGAAGAAAAATTTACTGAGAGATTTTAACGCACACCATATTTTTATCAATTTTCAAAGTGGGAACAAATTCCCCAAAAAAATGGAAAATGGGTGCAGCCTTGAATTTTTTTCTTGAGCTTTACGGGGAACCTAATTATAATATTCCCCACGGTTCCACTTAGGATTTCATGGCATTTCATGAAGGTTAGTTATTTTTCATGATTTTCGAAAGACAAGGAACATCTCTTTTCTTGGGAGACATACTCTTTTCCAAGCTAGAGGTCGAATTTGGGCTTTATGTTTTGTAGGTGGATGCTTATAAAAATGGGAGCTGGGGACGAAAATTTACAGAATTTTTCACCTTACATTGTTTTATCAATTTTCTCATAGTGGAAAACCAAACTATTCCCCAAAAATGGAAAATGGGTGCAAGCCCGGTGCTGAGATGATTTTTTTGCAGACCATACTTCTAATATTCCCAAGGTTTCCACCAAGTTTCGTGGGCATTTCTCGAAGATGGTGATTTTTCATGATTTTCGTGCCTACAATACATCCTTTTGCGGAGACATCTCCTTTTTTCGAAGCTATAGGTCGAATTTGGCCTTATTTTTTTGCAGGATGTTTATAAAAATGGGAGCTAGGGGGGAGAAAAATTACAGAATTTTTCCACCTTACCATTTGTTTTATCAATTTCCTAAAGTGGAAATCGAAACAATTCCCAAAAATGGAAAATGGTCCGCCAATGTCAATTTGAGCTGATTTTTTGCAGCACCATACTTATAATATTCCCAAGGTTTACCACGAAGTTTCGTGGCATTTCATGAAGGTGGTGATTTTTCATGCATTTTCCAAAGACAAGACATCCTTTTTGTCAGAGACATACTCTTTTTCCAAGCTAGAGGCTTCCAATTTCGGCCTTATTTTTTGCAGGGATGCTTATAAAAATGGGATCTAGGGTTTAAAAAAATTTAAAAAATTCTCACCTTACCATTTTTTTTTATCAATTTTAAAGTGGAAAACCGAAACAATTCCCATAAAAATGGAAATGGGTTCCGCCATCGAATTTTGAGTTGCTTCTTTTTGGCAGCACCATAACTTATATTATACCCCACGGCTTCCACCAAGTTTCATGGCATTTCATGAAGTGGTAACGATTTTTCAGGGATTTTCCAAGACAAAACATCCTTTTTGGCCGGGAGACATACTTTTTTCCAAGCTAGAGGTCGAATTTTGGCCTATTTTTGCAGGATTCTTATAAAATTGGGATCTAGGGGGTTGAAATTTAAAGAATTTTTTCACTATACTATTTTTTTTTATCAATTTTCAAAGTTGAAATCAAACAATTCCCATAAATGGAAACGGTCTAGCCATCGAATTTTGAGCTGATTTTTGCAGGCACCATACTTATAATATTCCCAAGGTTTACACTAAGTTTGCATTTCATGAATGTGGTGATTTTTCATGATTTTCCAAAGACAAGACATCCTTTTGTCGGGAGACATACTCTTTTTTTCCAAGCTAGGAGGTCGACCTCAGCCTTATTTTTTGCAGGGATGCTTATAAAAATGGATCTAGAGGCTCTAAAATTTAAAGAATTTTCACCATACCATTTTTCTTATCAATTTTCAAAGTGGAAACCGAAACAATTCTAATAAATGAAACGGGTCTAGCCATCGACTTTGAGTCGTTTTTTTTTGCAGGAACCATACTTATATTCTACTGTTCCACTAAGCTTCACATGGCATTTCATGAAGTTAGCGATTTTTCGATGATTTTCCGAAGACAAGACATCCTTTTTGTCGGGGAGACATACTTTTTTTTCCAAGCTAGAGGTCTAATTTTGGCCTTATGTTTTCAGGATGCTTATAAAACGGGAGATAGTGACGAAATTTACGTAATTTTTCACCTTACCTTTTTGTTTTATCAATTTTCATAGTGGAAAAAAAAACCGAAACAATTCCCAAAAAATGGAAAATGGGTCTAGCCGTCCCGATTTGAGCTGATTTTTGGTGTGCACCATACTTCATAATATTCCCAAGGTTTCCACCAAGTTTCGTGGCATTTCATGAAGATGGTGATTTTTCATGATTTTCCAAAGACAATACATCCTTTTTGCCGGGAGACATACTCTTTTTCAAGCTATAGGTTCGAATTTGGCCTTATTTTTGGGCAGTGGATGCTTATAAAAACGGGA
>JAUPTC010000024.1:262369-308369 GCA_030762895.1 Sophora flavescens
CCTACAAAAAATAAGGCCAAAATTCGATCTCTAGCTTGGAAAAAAAGAGTATGTCTCCCAATCAAAAAGGATGTCTTGTGCTGGAAAATCATGAAAAATCACTATCTTCATGAAATGCAACGAAACTGGGAGGAAACCTTGGGAATATTATAAGTATGGTTCCTGCAAAAAATCAGTTCAAAATTCGATGGCTAGACCCATTTTCCATTTTTTGCGTATTGTTTTGGTTTTCCACTTTGAAAATTGATAAAAAAATGGTATGGTGAAAAATTCTGTAAATTTTTCTTCCCCTAGCTCCTATTTGTATAAGCATCCCTGCAAAAAAAAAGGCCAAAATTCGACCTCTAGCTTGGAAAAAAAGAGTATGTCTCCCAGCAAAAACGATGTCTTGTGCTGGAAAATCATGAAAAATCACCACCTTCATGAAATGCCACGAAACTTGGTGGAAACCTTGGGAATATTATAAGTATGGTGCCTGCAAAAAATCAGCTCAAAATTCGATGGCTAGACCCATTTTCCATTTTTTGGGAATTGTTTCGGTTTTCCACTTTGAAAATTGATAAAAAAAAATGGTAAGGTGAAAAATTCTGTAAATTTTTCGTCCCCTAGCTCCCATTTTTATAAGCATCCCTGCAAAAAATAAGGCCAAAATTCGACCTCTAGCTTGGAAAAAAAGAGTATGTCTCCCCAGCAAAAAGGATGTCTTGTGCTGGAAAATCATGAAAAATCACCACCTTCATGAAATGCCACGAAACTTGGTGGAAACCTTGGGAATATTATAAGTATGGTGCCTGCAAAAAATCAGCTCAAAATTCGATGGCTAGACCCATTTTCCATTTTTTGGGAATTGTTTCGGTTTTCCACTTTGAAAATTGATAAAAAAAATGGTAAGGTGAAAAATTCTGTAAATTTTTCTTCCCTAGCTCCGATTTTTATAAGCATCCCTGCAAAAAATAAGGACAAAATTCGACCTCTAGCTTGGAAAAAAAGAGTATGTCTCCCCAGCAAAAAGGATGTCTTGTGCTGGAAAATCATGAAAAATCACCACCTTCATGAAATGCCACGAAACTTGGTGGAAACCTTGGGAATATTATAAGTATGGTGCCTGCAAAAAATCAGCTCAAAATTCGATGGCTAGACCCATTTTCCATTTTTTGGGAATTGTTTCGGTTTTCCACTTTGAAAATTGATAAAAAAAAATGGTAAGGTGAAAAATTCTGTAAATTTTTCGTCCCCTATCTCCCATTTTTATAAGCATCCCTGCAAAAAATAAGGCCAAAATTCGACCTCTAGCTTGGAAAAAAAGAGTATGTCTCCCCAGCAAAAAGGATGTCTTGTGCTGGAAAATCATGAAAAATCGCTAACTTCATGAAATGCCATGAAACTTGGTGGAAGCCGTGGGAATATTATAAGTATGGTGCCTGCAAAAAAGCAGCTCAAAATTCGATGGCTAGACCCATTTTCCATTTTATGGGAATTGTTTCGGTTTTCCACTTTGAAAATTGATAAAAAAAATGGTAAGGTGAAAAATTCTTTAAATTTTTCGACCCCTAGATCCCATTTTTATAAGCATCCCTGCAAAAAATAAGGCCAAAATTCGACCTCTAGCTTGGAAAAAAAGAGTATGTCTCCCCAGCAAAAAGGATGTCTTGTGCTGGAAAATCATGAAAAATCACCAAATTCATGAAATACAACGAAACTTGGTGTAAACCTTGGGAATATTATAAGTATGGTGCCTGCAAAAAATCAGCTCAAAATTCGATGGCTAGACCCATTTTCCATTTTTTGGGAATTGTCTTGATTTTCCACTTTGAAAATTGATAAAAAAATGGTAAGGTGAAAAATTCTGTAAATTTTTCGGCCCCTATCTCCCATTTTTATAAGCATCCCTGCAAAAAAATAAGGCCAAATTCGACCTATAGCTTCGAATAAAAGAGTATGTCTCCCCAGCAAAAAGGATGTATTGTGCTGGAAAATCATGAAAAATCACCACCTTCATGAAATGCCACGAAACTTGGTGGAAACTTTGGTAATATTATAAGTATGGTGCCTGCATAAAAATCAGCTCAAAATTCGATAGCTAGACCCATTTTCCATTTTTTGGGGATTGTTTCTGTTTTCCACTTTGAAAATTGATAAAAAAAAATGGTATGGTGAAAAATTATGTAAATTTTTCTTCCCCTATCTCCCATTTTTATAACCATCCCTGCAAAAAATAAGGCCAAAATTCGATCTCTAGCTTGGAAAAAAAGAGTATGTCTCCCCAGCAAAAAGGATGTCTTGTGCTGGAAAATCATGAAAAATCGCTAACTTCATGAAATTCCATGAAACTTGGTGGAACCCGTGGGAATATTATAAGTATGGTGCCTGCAAAAAAGCAGCTCAAAATTCGATGGCTAGACCCATTTTCCATTTTATGGGAATTGTTTCGGTTTTCCACTTTGAAAATTGATAAAAAAATGGTATGGTGAAAAATTCTTTAAATTTTTCGACCCCTAGATCCCATTTTTATAAGCATCCCTGCAAAAAATAAGGCCAAAATTCGACCTCTAGCTTGGAAAAAAAGAGTATGTCTCCCCAGCAAAAAGGATGTCTTGTGCTGGAAAATCATGAAAAATCACCACCTTCATGAAATGCAACGAAACTTGGTGTAAACCTTGGGAATATTATAAGTATGGTGCCTGCAAAAAATCAGCTCAAAATTCGATGGCTAGACCCATTTTCCATTTTATGGGAATTGTTTCGGTTTTCCACTTTGAAAATTGATAAAAAAATGGTATGGTGAAAAATTCTTTAAATTTTTCAACCCCTAGATCCCATTTTTATAAGAATCCCTGCAAAAAATAAGGCCAAAATTCGACCTCTAGCTTGGAAAAAAAGAGTATGTCTCCCCAGCAAAAAGGATGTTTTGTGCTGGAAAATCCTGAAAAATCGTTAACTTCATGAAATGCCATGAAACTTGGGGGGGGCGGTGGGAATATTATAAGTATGGTGCCTGCAAAAAAGCAGCTCAAAATTCGATGGCCAGACCCATTTTCCATTTTATGGGAATTGTTTCGGTTTACCACTTTGAAAATTGATAAAAAAAATGGTAAGGTGAAATTTTTTTTAAATTTTTCGACCCCTAGATCCCATTTTTATAAGCATCCCTGCAAAAAATAAGGCCAAAATTCGACCTCTAGCTTGGAAAAAAAGAGTATGTCTCCCCAGCAAAAAGGATGTCTTGTGCTGGAAAATCATGAAAAATCACCAAATTCATGAAATACAACGAAACTTGGTGTAAACCTTGGGAATATTATAAGTATGGTGCCTGCAAAAAATCAGCTCAAAATTCGATGGCTAGACCCATTTTCCATTTTTTGGGGATTGTTTCTGTTTTCCACTTTGAAAATTGATAAAAACAAATGGTAAGGTGAAAAATTCTGTAAATTTTTCTTCCCCTATCTCCCATTTTTATAAGCATCCCTGCAAAAAAATAAGGCCAAATTCGACCTATAGCTTCAAATAAAAGAGTATGTCTCCCCAGCAAAAAGGATGTCTTGTGCTTGAAAATAATGAAAAATCACAACCTTCATGAAATGCCACGAAACTTGGTGGAAACCTTGGTAATATGATAAGTATGGTGTCTGCAAAAAATCAGCTCAAAATCCAATGGCTAGACACATTTTCCATTTTTTGGGAATTGTTTCGGTTTTCCAATATGAAAATTGATAAAACAAAAACGGTAAGGTGAAAAATTCTGTATATTTTACGTCCCATTGCTCCCATTTTTATAAGCATCACTGAAAAAAATAAGGCCAAAATTCGACCTCTAGCGGGAAAAAAATAGTATGTCTCCCCAGCAAAAAGGATGTCTTGTGCTGGAAAATCATGAAAAATCGCTAACTTCATGAAATGCCATGAAACTTGGTGGAACCTGTGGGAATATTATAAGTATGGTGCCTGCAAAAAAGCAGCTCAAAATTCGATTGCTAGACCCATTTTCCATTTTTTGGGAATTGTTTCGGTTTTCCACTTTGAAAATTGATAAAAAAATGGTTTGGTGAAAAATTTTGTAAATTTTCTTCCCCTATCTCCTATTTGTATAAGCATCCCTGCAAAAAATAAGGTCAAAATTCGACCTCTAGCTTGGAAAAAAATAGTATGTCTCCCCTGCAAAAAGGTGTCTTGTGCTGGAAAATCATTAAAAATCACCACCTTCATGAAATCCAACGAAACATGGTGGAAACCTTGGGAATATTATTAGTATGGTGCCAGCAAAAAATCAGCTCAAAATTCGATGGCTAGACCCATTTTCCATTTTTTGGGGATTGTTTCGGTTTTCCACTTTGAAAATTGATAAAAACAAATGGTAAGGTGAAAAATTCTGTAAATTTTTCTTCCCCTATCTCCCATTTTTATAAGCATCCCTTCAAAAAATAAGGCCAAAATTCGACCTCTAGCTTGGAAAAAAAGAGTATGTCTCCCAAAGAAAAAGGATGTATTGTCTTTGGAAAATCATGAAAAATCACCATCTTCATGAAATGCCACGAAACTTGGTGGAAACCTTGGGAATATTATAAGTATGGTGCCTGCAAAAAAATCAGCTCAAAATCAGACGGCTAGACCCATTTTCCATTTTTTGGGAATTGTTTCGGTTTTCCACTATGAAAATTGATAAAATAAAAAAGGTAAGGTGAAAAATTCTGTAAATTTTACGTCCCCTATCTCCCATTTTTATAAGCATCCCTGCAAAACATAAGGCCAAAATTCGACCTCTAGCTTGGAAAAAAAGAGTATGTCTCCCCAGCAAAAAGGATGTCTTGTGCTGGAAAATCATGAAAAATCGCTAACTTCATGAAATGCCATGAAACTTGGTGGAACCCGTGGGAATATTATAAGTATGGTTCCTGCAAAAAAGCAGCTCAAAATTCGATGGCTAGACCCATTTTCCATTTTATGGGAATTGTTTCGGTTTTCCACTTTGAAAATTGATAAAAAAAAATGGTATGGTGAAAAATTCTTTAAATTTTTCGACCCCTAGATCCCATTTTTATAAGCATCCCTGCAAAAAATAAGGCCAAAATTCGACCTCTAGCTTGGAAAAAAAGAGTATGTCTCCCCAGCAAAAAGGATGTCTTGTGCTGGAAAATCATGAAAAATCACCACCTTCATGAAATGCAACGAAACTTGGTGTAAACCTTGGGAATATTATAAGTATGGTGCCTGCAAAAAATCAGCTCAAAATTCGATGGCTAGACCCATTTTCCATTTTATGGGAATTGTTTCGGTTTTCCACTTTGAAAATTGATAAAAAAATGGTATGGTGAAAAATTCTTTAAATTTTTCAACCCCTAGATCCCATTTTTATAAGAATCCCTGCAAAAAATAAGGCCAAAATTCGACCTCTAGCTTGGAAAAAAAGAGTATGTCTCCCCAGCAAAAAGGATGTTTTGTGCTGGAAAATCCTGAAAAATCGTTAACTTCATGAAATGCCATGAAACTTGGTGGAAGCCGTGGGAATATTATAAGTATGGTGCCTGCAAAAAAGCAGCTCAAAATTCGATGGCCAGACCCACTTTCCATTTTATGGGCATTGTTTTGGTTTTCCACTTTGAAAATTGATAAAAAAAATGGTAAGGTGAAATTTTTTTAAATTTTTCTTCCCCTAGATCCCATTTTTATAAGCATCCCTGCAAAAATAAGGCCAAAATTCGACCTCTAGCTTGGAAAAAAAAGAGTATGTCTCCCAAAGCAAAAAGGATGTCTTGTCTTTGGAAAATCATGAAAAATCACCAAATTCATGAAATACAACGAAACTTGGTGTAAACCTTGGGAATATTATAAGTATGGTGCCTGCAAAAAATCAGCTCAAAATTCGATGGCTAGACCCATATTAAATATTTTCTGGATTGTTTAATAATTCCACTTTGAAAATTGATAAAAACAAATGGTAAGGTGAAAAATTCTGTAAATTTTTCTTCCCCTATCTCCCATTTTTATAAGCATCCCTGCAAAAAAATAAGGCCAAATTCGACCTATAGCTTCGAAAAAAAGAGTATGTCTCCCCAGCAAAAATGATGTATTGTGCTGGAAAATCATGAAAAATCACCATCTTCAGGAAATGCCACGAAACTTGGTGGAAACCTTGGGAATATTATAAGTATGGTGCCTGCAAAAAAATCAGCTCAAAATCAGACGGCTAGACCCATTTTCCATTTTTTGGGAATTGTTTCGGTTTTCCACTATGAAAATTGATAAAACAAAAAAGGTAAGGTGAAAAATTCTGTAAATTTTACGTCCCCTATCTCCCATTTTTATAAGCATCCCTGCAAAACATAAGGCCAAAATTCGACCTCTAGCTTGGAAAAAAAGAGTATGTCTCCCCAGCAAAAAGGATGTCTTGTGCTGGAAAATCATGAAAAATCGCTAACTTCATGAAATGCCATGAAACTTGGTGGAACCCGTGGGAATATTATAAGTATGGTGCCTGCAAAAAAGCAGCTCAAAATTCGATGGCTAGACCCATTTTCCATTTTATGGGAATTGTTTCGGTTTTCCACTTTGAAAATTGATAAAAAAATGGTATGGTGAAAAATTCTTTAAATTTTTCAACCCCTAGATCCCATTTTTATAAGCATCCCTGCAAAAAATAAGGCCAAAATTCGACCTCTAGCTTGGAAAAAAAGAGTATGTCTCCCCAAAAAAAGGATGTCTTGTGCTGGAAAATCATGAAAAATCACCAAATTCATGAAATACAACGAAACTTGGTGTAAACCTTGGGAATATTATAAGTATGGTGCCTGCAAAAAATCAGCTCAAAATTCGATAGCTAGACCCATTTTCCATTTTTTGGGGATTGTTTCTGTTTTCCACTTTGAAAATTGATAAAAACAAATGGTAAGGTGAAAAATTCTGTAAATTTTTCTTCCCCTATCTCCCATTTTTATAAGCATCCCTGCAAAAAAATAAGGCCAAATTCGACCTATAGCTTGTAAAAAAAGAGTATGTCTCCCCAGCAAAAATGATGTATTGTGCTGGAAAATCATGAAAAATCACCATCTTCATGAAATGCCACGAAACTTGGTGGAAACCTTGGGAATATTATAAGTATGGTGCCTGCAAAAAAATCAGCTCAAAATCAGACGGCTAGACCCATTTTCCATTTTTTGGGAATTGTTTCGGTTTTCCACTATGAAAATTGATAAAACAAAAAAGGTAAGGTGAAAAATTCTGTAAATTTTACGTCCCCTATCTCCCATTTTTATAAGCATCCCTGCAAAACATAAGGCCAAAATTCGACCTCTAGCTTGGAAAAAAAGAGTATGTCTCCCCAGCAAAAAGGATGTCTTGTGCTGGAAAATCATGAAAAATCGCTAACTTCATGAAATGCCATGAAACTTGGTGGAACCCGTGGGAATATTATAAGTATGGTTCCTGCAAAAAAAGCAGCTCAAAATTCGATGGCTAGACCCATTTTCCATTTTTTGGGAATTGTTTCGGTTTTCTACTTTGGATATTTATAAAAACAAAAATGGTATGGTGAAAAATTCTTTAAATTTTTCGACCCCTAGATCCCATTTTTATAAACATCCCTACAAAAAATAAGGCTAAAATTCAACCTCTAGCTTGGAAAAAAGAGTATGTCTCCCCAGCAAAAAGGATGTCTTCGGCTGGAAAATCATGAAAAATCACCACCTTCATTAAATGCCATGAAACTTGGTGAAAACATTGGTAATATTATAATTATGGTGCCTGCAAAAATCAGCTCAAAATTCGATGGCTAGACCCATTTTCCATTTTATGGGAATTGTTTCGGTTTTCCACTTTGAAAATTGATAAAAAAATGGTATGGTGAAAAATTCTTTAAATTTTTCAACCCCTAGATCCCATTTTATAAGATCCCGCAAAAAATAAGGCCAAAATTCGACCTCTAGCTTGGAAAAAAGAGATGTCTCCAAAAAAACCCCCCTAACATCCTCAAAAAGCAAGACCCTATTAAAAAAGAGTATGTCTCCAAATGCCTTGGAAAATCATGAAAAATCACCAACTTCATGAAATGCCATGAAACTTGGTGGAAGCCGTGGGAATATTATAAGTATGGTGCCTGCAAAAAACAGGCTCAAAATTCGATGGCTAGACCAATTTTCGATTTTATGGGAATTGTTTCGGTTTTCCACTTTGAAAATTGATAAAAAATCATGGTAAGGTGAAAAATTCTTTAAATTTTTCGACCCCTAGATCCCATTTTTATAAGCATCCCTGCAAAAAATAAGGCCAAAATTCGACCTCTAGCTTGGAAAAAAAGAGTATGTCTCCACAGCAAAAAGGATGTTTTGTGCTGGAAAATCATGAAAAATCACCAAATTCATGAAATACAACGAAACTTGGTGTAAACCTTGGGAATATTATAAGTATGGTGCCTGCAAAAAATCAGCTCAAAATTCGATGGCTAGACCCATTTTCCATTTTTTGGGGATTGTTTCTGTTTTCCACTTAGAAAATTGATAAAAACAAATGGTAAGGTGAAAAATTCTGTAAATTTTTCTTCCCCTATCTCCCATTTTTATAAGCATCCCTGCAAAAAAATAAGGCCAAATTCGACCTATAGCTTCGAAGAAAAGAGTATGTCTTCCCAGCAAAAATGATGTATTGTGCTGGAAAATCATGAAAAATCACCATCTTCATGAAATGCCACGAAACTTGGTGGAAACCTTGCGAATATTATAAGTATGGTGCCTGCAAAAAAATCAGCTCAAAATCAGACGGCTAGACCCATTTTCCATTTTTTGGGAATTGTTTCGGTTTTCCACTATGAAAATTGATAAAACAAAAAAGGTAAGGTGAAAAATTCTGTAAATTTTACGTCCCCTATCTCCCATTTTTATAAGCATCCCTGCAAAACATAAGGCCAAAATTCGACCTCTAGCTTGGAAAAAAAGAGTATGTCTCCCCAGCAAAAAGGATGTCTTGTGCTGGAAAATCATGAAAAATCGCTAACTTCATGAAATGCCATGAAACTTGGTGGAACCCGTGGGAATATTATAAGTATGGTTCCTGCAAAAAAGCAGCTCAAAATTCGATGGCTAGACCCATTTTCCATTTTATGGGAATTGTTTCGGTTTTCCACTTTGAAAATTGATAAAAAAAAATGGTATGGTGAAAAATTCTGTAAATTTTTCGTCCCCTAGATCCCATTTTTATAAGCATCCCTGCAAAAAATAAGGCCAAAATTCGACCTCTAGCTTGGAAAAAAAGAGTATGTCTCCCCAGCAAAAAGGATGTCTTGTGCTGGAAAATCATGAAAAATCACCACCTTCATGAAATGCAACGAAACTTGGTGTAAACCTTGGGAATATTATAAGTATGGTGCCTGCAAAAAATCAGCTCAAAATTCGATGGCTAGACCCATTTTCCATTTTTTGGGAATTGTTTCGGTTTTCCACTTTGAAAATTGATAAAAAAAAATGGTAAGGTGAAAAATTCTTTAAATTTTTCGACCCCTAGATCCCATTTTTATAAGCATCCCTGCAAAAAATAAGGCCAAAATTCGACCTCTAGCTTGGAAAAAAAGAGTATGTCTCCCCATCAAAAAGGATGTTTTGTCTTTGGAAAATCCTGAAAAATGGTTAACTTCATGAAATGCCATGAAACTTGGTGGAAACCGTGGGAATATTATAAGTATGGTGCCTGCAAAAAAGCAGCTCAAAATTCGATGGCCAGACCCATTTTCCATTTTATGGGAATTGTTTCGGTTTTCCACTTTGAAAATTGATTAAAAAAATGGTAAGGTGAAATTTTTTTTTAAATTTTTCAACCCCTAGATCCCATTTTTATAAGCATCCCTGCAAAAAATAAGGCCAAAATTCGACCTCTAGCTTGGAAAAAAAGAGTATGTCTCCCCAGCAAAAAGGATGTCTTGTGCTGGAAAATCATGAAAAATCACCAAATTCATGAAATACAACGAAACTTGGTGTAAACCTTGGGAATATTATAAGTATGGTGCCTGCAAAAAATCAGCTCAAAATTCGATGGCTAGACCCATTTTCCATTTTTTGGGGATTGTTTCTGTTTTCCACTTTGAAAATTGATAAAAACAAATGGTAAGGTGAAAAATTCTGTAAATTTTTCTTCCCCTATCTCCCATTTTTATAAGCATCCCTGCAAAAAAATAAGGCCAAATTCGACCTCTAGCTTGGAAAAAAGAGTATGTCTCCCAAGAAAAATGATGTATTGTCTTTGGAAAATCATGAAAAATCACCATCTTCATGAAATGCCACGAAACTTGGTGGAAACCTTGGGAATATTATAAGTATGGTGCCTGCAAAAAAATCAGCTCAAAATCAGACGGCCAGACCCATTTTCCATTTTATGGGAATTGTTTCGGTTTTCCACTATGAAAATTGATAAAACAAAAAAGGTAAGGTGAAAAATTTTGTAAATTTTACGTCCCCTATCTCCCATTTTTATAAGCATCCCTGCAAAACATAAGGCCAAAATTCGACCTCTAGCTTGGAAAAAAAGAGTATGTCTCCCCAGCAAAAAGGATGTCTTGTGCTGGAAAATCATGAAAAATCGCTAACTTCATGAAATGCCATGAAACTTGGTGGAACCCGTGGGAATATTATAAGTATGGTGCCTGCAAAAAAGCAGCTCAAAATTCGATGGCTAGACCCATTTTCCATTTTATGGGAATTGTTTCGGTTTTCCACTTTGAAAATTGATAAAAAAATGGTATGGTGAAAAATTCTTTAAATTTTTCAACCCCTAGATCCCATTTTTATAAGCATCCCTGCAAAAAATAAGGCCAAAATTCGACCTCTAGCTTGGAAAAAAAGAGTATGTCTCCCCAGCAAAAAGGATGTCTTGTGCTGGAAAATCATGAAAAATCACCAAATTCATGAAATACAACGAAACTTGGTGTAAACCTTGGGAATATTATAAGTATGGTGCCTGCAAAAAATCAGCTCAAAATTCGATGGCTAGACCCATTTTCCATTTTTTGGGGATTGTTTCTGTTTTCCACTTTGAAAATTGATAAAAACAAATGGTAAGGTGAAAAATTCTGTAAATTTTTCTTCCCCTATCTCCCATTTTTATAAGCATCCCTGCAAAAAAATAAGGCCAAATTCGACCTATAGCTTCGAAAAAAAGAGTATGTCTCCCCAGCAAAAAGGATGTATTGTGCTGGAAAATCATGAAAAATCACCATCTTCATGAAATGCCACGAAACTTGGTGGAAACCTTGGGAATATTATAAGTATGGTGCCTGCAAAAAAATCAGCTCAAAATCAGACGGCTAGACCCATTTTCCATTTTTTGGGAATTGTTTCGGTTTTCCACTATGAAAATTGATTAAAAAAAATGGTAAGGTGAAAAATTCTGTAAATTTTACGTCCCCTAGCTCCCATTTTTATAAGCATCCCTGCAAAAAATAAGGCCAAAATTCGACCTCTAGCTTGGAAAAAAAGAGTATGTCTCCCAAGCAAAAAGGATCTCTTGTGCTGGAAAATCATGAAAAATCGCAAACTTCATGAAATGCCATGAAACTTGGTGGAAGCCGTGGGAATATTATAAGTATGGTAACTGCAAAAAAGCAGCTCAAAATTTGATGGCTAGACCCATTTTCCATTTTATAGGAATTGTTTCGGTTTTCCACTTTGAAAATTGATAAAAAAATGGTATGGTGAAAAATTCTTTAAATTTTTTGACCCCTAGATCCCATTTTTATAAGCATCCCTGCAAAAAATAAGGCCAAAATTCGACCTCTAGCATGGAAAAAAAGAGTATGTCTCCCTAGCAAAAAGGATGTCTTGTGCTGGAAAATCATGAAAAATCACCACCTTCATGAAATGCAACAAAACTAGGTGTAAACCTTGGGAATATTATAAGTATGGTTCCTGCAAAAAATCAGCTCAAAATTCGATGGCTAGACCCATTTTCCATTTTTTGGGAATTGTTTCGGTTTTCCACTATGAAAATTGATTAAAAAAAATGGTAAGGTGAAAAATTCTGTAAATTTTACGACCCCTAGATCCCATTTTTATAAGAATC
The DNA here is from genome assembly GCA_030762895.1 of Sophora flavescens. Classification (NCBI taxonomy): domain Eukaryota; kingdom Viridiplantae; phylum Streptophyta; class Magnoliopsida; order Fabales; family Fabaceae; genus Sophora; species Sophora flavescens. Next base: position 274,403 of record JAUPTC010000024.1, read on the forward strand.
CCTGCAAAAAATAAGGCCAAAATTCGACCTCTAGCTTGGAAAAAAAGAGTATGTCTCCCCAAAGAAAAAGGATGTTTTGTCTTTGGAAAATCCTGAAAAATCGCCAACTTCATGAAATGCCATGAAACTTTGTGGAAGCCTTGGGAATATTATAAGTATGGTGCCTGCAAAAAATCAGCTCAAAATTCGAGGGCTAGACCCATTTTCTATTTTTTGGGAATTGTTTCGGTTTTCCACATTGAAAATTAATTAAAAAAAATGGTAAGGTGGAAAATTCTTTAAATTTTTCGACCCCTAGCTCCCATTTTTATAAGCAACCCTACAAAAAATAAGGCCAAAATTCGACCTCTAGCTTGGAAAAAAAGAGTATGTCTCCCCTTTAAAAAGCATGTCTTGTGTTGGAAAATCAGGAAAAATCACCAACTTCATGAAATGCCACGAAACTTGGTGGAAACCTTGGGAATATTATAAGTATGGTGTCGTCAAAAGATCATCTCAAAATTCGATGGCTAGACCCATTTTCCATTTTTAGGGAATTGTTTCGGTTTTCCACTTTGAAAATTGATAAAAAAAAATGGTAAGGTGAAAAATTCTGTAAATTTTTCTCCCCTAGCTCCCATTTTTATAAGCATCCCTGCAAAAAATAAGGCCAAAATTCGACCTCTAGCTTGGAAAAAAGAGTATGTCTCCCCAAAGAAAAAGGATGTCTTGTGCTTTGGAAAATCATGAAAAATCACCATCTTCATGAAATGCAACGAAACTTGGTGTAAACCTTGGGAATATTATAAGTATGGTGCCTGCAAAAAAATCAGCTCAAAATCGATGGCTAGACCCATTTTCCATTTTTTGGGAATTGTTTTGTGTTTCCACTATGAAAATTGATAAAAAAAAATGGTAAGGTGAAAAATTCTGTAAATTTTTCTTCCCCTATCTCCCATTTTTATAAGCATCCCTGCAAAACATAAGGCCAAAATTCGACCTCTAGCTTGGAAAAAAGAGTATGTCTCCCTTTGGAAAATCATGAAAAATCGCTAACTTCATGAAATTCCATGAAACTTGGTGGAACCCGTGGGAATATTATAAGTATGGTGCCTGCAAAAAATCAGCTCAAAATTCGATGGCTAGACCCATTTTCCATTTTTTGGGAATTGTTTTGGTTTTCCACTTTGAAAATTGATAAAAAAATGGTAAGGTGAAAAATTCTTTAAATTTTTCAACCCCTAGATCCCATTTTTATAAGCATCCCTGCAAAAATAAGGCCAAAATTCGACCTCTAGCTTGGAAAAAAGAGTATGTCTCCCAAAGCAAAAAGGATGTCTTGTCTTTGGAAAATCATGAAAAATCACCAAATTCATGAAATGCAATGAAACTTGGTGTAAACCTTGGGAATATTATAAGTATGGTGCCAGCAAAAAATCAGCTCAAAATTCGATGGCTAGACCCATTTTCCCATTTTCCACTTTGAAAATTGATAAAAACAAATGGTAAGGTGAAAAATTTCTTCCCCTATCTCCCATTTTTATAAGCATCCCAAAAAAATAAGGCCAAATTCACCTCTGAAAAGTGGAAAATCATGAAAAAAACGAAACTCGGGAAACCTTGGGAATATTATAAGTATGGTGCCTGCAAAAAAATCAATGGCTAGACCCATTTTCCATTTTTTGGGAATTGTTTCGGTTTTCCACTATGAAAATTGATAAAACAAAAAAGGTAAGGTGAAAAATTCTGTAAATTTTACGTCCCCTATCTCCCATTTTTATAAGCATCCCTGCAAAACATAAGGCCAAAATTCGACCTCTAGCTTGGAAAAAAAGAGTATGTCTCCCCAGCAAAAAGGATGTCTTGTGCTGGAAAATCATGAAAAATCGCTAACTTCATGAAATGCCATGAAACTTGGTGGAACCCGTGGGAATATTATAAGTATGGTGCCTGCAAAAAAGCAGCTCAAAATTCGATGGCTAGACCCATTTTCCATTTTATGGGAATTGTTTCGGTTTTCCACTTTGAAAATTGATAAAAAAAATGGTATGGTGAAAAATTCTTTAAATTTTTCAACCCCTAGATCCCATTTTTATAAGCATCCCTGCAAAAAATAAGGCCAAAATTCGACCTCTAGCTTGGAAAAAAAGAGTATGTCTCCCAAAGCAAAAAGGATGTCTTGTCTTTGGAAAATCATGAAAAATCACCAAATTCATGAAATACAACGAAACTTGGTGTAAACCTTGGGAATATTATAAGTATGGTGCCTGCAAAAAATCAGCTCAAAATTCGATAGCTAGACCCATTTTCCATTTTTTGGGGATTGTTTCTGTTTTCCACTTTGAAAATTGATAAAAACAAATGGTAAGGTGAAAAATTCTGTAAATTTTTCTTCCCCTATCTCCCATTTTTATAAGCATCCCTGCAAAAAAATAAGGCCAAATTCGACCTATAGCTTCGAAAAAAAGAGTATGTCTCCCCAGCAAAAAGGATGTATTGTGCTGGAAAATCATGAAAAATCACCATCTTCATGAAATGCCACGAAACTTGGTGGAAACCTTGGGAATATTATAAGTATGGTGCCTGCAAAAAAATCAGCTCAAAATCAGACGGCTAGACCCATTTTCCATTTTTTGGGAATTGTTTCGGTTTTCCACTATGAAAATTGATAAAACAAAAAAGGTAAGGTGAAAAATTCTGTAAATTTTACGTCCCCTATCTCCCATTTTTATAAGCATCCCTGCAAAACATAAGGCCAAAATTCGACCTCTAGCTTGGAAAAAAAGAGTATGTCTCCCCAGCAAAAAGGATGTCTTGTGCTGGAAAATCATGAAAAATCGCTAACTTCATGAAATGCCATGAAACTTGGTGGAACCCGTGGGAATATTATAAGTATGGTTCCTGCAAAAAAGCAGCTCAAAATTCGATGGCTAGACCCATTTTCCATTTTATGGGAATTGTTTCGGTTTTCCACTTTGAAAATTGATAAAAAAAAATGGTATGGTGAAAAATTCTTTAAATTTTTCGACCCCTAGATCCCATTTTTATAAGCATCCCTGCAAAAAATAAGGCCAAAATTCGACCTCTAGCTTGGAAAAAAAGAGTATGTCTCCCCAGCAAAAAGGATGTCTTGTGCTGGAAAATCATGAAAAATCACCACCTTCATGAAATGCAACGAAACTTGGTGTAAACCTTGGGAATATTATAAGTATGGTGCCTGCAAAAAATCAGCTCAAAATTCGATGGCTAGACCCATTTTCCATTTTATGGGAATTGTTTCGGTTTTCCACTTTGAAAATTGATAAAAAAATGGTATGGTGAAAAATTCTTTAAATTTTTCAACCCCTAGATCCCATTTTTATAAGAATCCCTGCAAAAAATAAGGCCAAAATTCGACCTCTAGCTTGGAAAAAAAGAGTATGTCTCCCCAGCAAAAAGGATGTTTTGTGCTGGAAAATCCTGAAAAATCGTTAACTTCATGAAATGCCATGAAACTTGGTGGAAGCCGTGGGAATATTATAAGTATGGTGCCTGCAAAAAAGCAGCTCAAAATTCGATGGCCAGACCCATTTTCCATTTTATGGGAATTGTTTCGGTTTACCACTTTGAAAATTGATAAAAAAAATGGTAAGGTGAAATTTTTTTTAAATTTTTCGACCCCTAGATCCCATTTTTATAAGCATCCCTGCAAAAAATAAGGCCAAAATTCGACCTCTAGCTTGGAAAAAAAGAGTATGTCTCCCCAGCAAAAAGGATGTTTTGTGCTGGAAAATCATGAAAAATCACCAAATTCATGAAATACAACGAAACTTGGTGTAAACCTTGGGAATATTATAAGTATGGTGCCTGCAAAAAATCAGCTCAAAATTCGATGGCTAGACCCATTTTCCATTTTTTGGGGATTGTTTCTGTTTTCCACTTTGAAAATTGATAAAAACAAATGGTAAGGTGAAAAATTCTGTAAATTTTTCTTCCCCTATCTCCCATTTTTATAAGCATCCCTGCAAAAAAATAAGGCCAAATTCGACCTATAGCTTCGAAAAAAAGAGTATGTCTCCCCAGCAAAAATGATGTATTGTGCTGGAAAATCATGAAAAATCACCATCTTCAGGAAATGCCACGAAACTTGGTGGAAACCTTGGGAATATTATAAGTATGGTGCCTGCAAAAAAATCAGCTCAAAATCAGACGGCTAGACCCATTTTCCATTTTTTGGGAATTGTTTCGGTTTTCCACTATGAAAATTGATAAAACAAAAAAGGTAAGGTGAAAAATTCTGTAAATTTTACGTCCCCTATCTCCCATTTTTATAAGCATCCCTGCAAAACATAAGGCCAAAATTCGACCTCTAGCTTGGAAAAAAAGAGTATGTCTCCCCAGCAAAAAGGATGTCTTGTGCTGGAAAATCATGAAAAATCGCTAACTTCATGAAATGCCATGAAACTTGGTGGAACCCGTGGGAATATTATAAGTATGGTGCCTGCAAAAAAGCAGCTCAAAATTCGATGGCTAGACCCATTTTCCATTTTATGGGAATTGTTTCGGTTTTCCACTTTGAAAATTGATAAAAAAATGGTATGGTGAAAAATTCTTTAAATTTTTCAACCCCTAGATCCCATTTTTATAAGCATCCCTGCAAAAAATAAGGCCAAAATTCGACCTCTAGCTTGGAAAAAAAGAGTATGTCTCCCCAGCAAAAAGGATGTTTTGTGCTGGAAAATCATGAAAAATCACCAAATTCATGAAATACAACGAAACTTGGTGTAAACCTTGGGAATATTATAAGTATGGTGCCTGCAAAAAATCAGCTCAAAATTCGATAGCTAGACCCATTTTCCATTTTTTGGGGATTGTTTCTGTTTTCCACTTTGAAAATTGATAAAAACAAATGGTAAGGTGAAAAATTCTGTAAATTTTTCTTCTCCTATCTCCCATTTTTATAAGCATCCCTGCAAAAAAATAAGGCCAAATTCGACCTATAGCTTCGAAAAAAAGAGTATGTCTCCCCAGCAAAAAGGATGTATTGTGCTGGAAAATCATGAAAAATCACCATCTTCATGAAATGCCACGAAACTTGGTGGAAACCTTGGGAATATTATAAGTATGGTGCCTGCAAAAAAATCAGCTCAAAATCAGACGGCTAGACCCATTTTCCATTTTTTGGGAATTGTTTCGGTTTTCCACTATGAAAATTGATAAAACAAAAAAGGTAAGGTGAAAAATTCTGTAAATTTTACGTCCCCTATCTCCCATTTTTATAAGCATCCCTGCAAAACATAAGGCCAAAATTCGACCTCTAGCTTGGAAAAAAAGAGTATGTCTCCCCAGCAAAAAGGATGTCTTGTGCTGGAAAATCATGAAAAATCGCTAACTTCATGAAATGCCATGAAACTTGGTGGAACCCGTGGGAATATTATAAGTATGGTTCCTGCAAAAAAGCAGCTCAAAATTCGATGGCTAGACCCATTTTCCATTTTATGGGAATTGTTTCGGTTTTCCACTTTGAAAATTGATAAAAAAAATGGTATGGTGAAAAATTCTTTAAATTTTTCGACCCCTAGATCCCATTTTTATAAGCATCCCTGCAAAAAATAAGGCCAAAATTCGACCTCTAGCTTGGAAAAAAAGAGTATGTCTCCCCAGCAAAAAGGATGTCTTGTGCTGGAAAATCATGAAAAATCACCACCTTCATGAAATGCAACGAAACTTGGTGTAAACCTTGGGAATATTATAAGTATGGTGCCTGCAAAAAATCAGCTCAAAATTCGATGGCTAGACCCATTTTCCATTTTATGGGAATTGTTTCGGTTTTCCACTTTGAAAATTGATAAAAAAAATGGTATGGTGAAAAATTCTTTAAATTTTTCAACCCCTAGATCCCATTTTTATAAGAATCCCTGCAAAAAATAAGGCCAAAATTCGACCTCTAGCTTGGAAAAAAAGAGTATGTCTCCCCAGCAAAAAGGATGTTTTGTGCTGGAAAATCCTGAAAAATCGTTAACTTCATGAAATGCCATGAAACTTGGTGGAAGCCGTGGGAATATTATAAGTATGGTGCCTGCAAAAAAGCAGCTCAAAATTCGATGGCCAGACCCATTTTCCATTTTATGGGAATTGTTTCGGTTTTCCACTTTGAAAATTGATAAAAAAAAATGGTAAGGTGAAATTTTTTTTAAATTTTTCGACCCCTAGATCCCATTTTTATAAGCATCCCTGCAAAAAATAAGGCCAAAATTCGACCTCTAGCTTGGAAAAAAAGAGTATGTCTCCCCAGCAAAAAGGATGTCTTGTGCTGGAAAATCATGAAAAATCACCACCTTCATGAAATACCACGAAACTTGGTGGAAACCTTGGGAATATTATAAGTATGGTGCCTGCAAAAAATCAGCTCAAAATTCGATGGCTAGACCCATTTTCCATTTTTTGGGAATTGTTTCGGTTTTCCACTTTGAAAATTGATAAAAATAAATGGTAAGGTGAAAAATTCTGTAAATTTTTCTTCCCCTAGCTCCAATTTTTATAAGCATCCCTGCAAAAAATAAGGCAAAAATTCGACCACTAGCTTGGAATAAAAGAGTATGTCTCCCCAGCAAAAATGATGTCTTTGCGGGAAAATCATGAAAAATCACCACCTTCATGAAATCCATGAAACTTGGTGGAAACCTTGGGAATATTATAAGTATGCTGCCTGCAAAAAATAAGCTCAAAATTCGATGACTAGACCCATTTCCATTTTTTGGGAATTGTTTCGGTTTTCCACTTTGAAAATTGATAAAAAAGAATGGTAAGGTGAAAAATTCTGTAAATTTTTTCTCCCCTATCTCCCATTTTTATAAGCATCCCTGCAAAACATAAGGCCAAAATTCGACCTCTAGCTTGGAAAAAAAGAGTATGTCTCCCAAAGAAAAAGGATGTCTTGTGCTGGAAAATCATGAAAAATCGCTATCTTCATGAAATGCCATGAAACTTGGTGGAAGCCGTGGGAATATTATAAGTATGGTGCCTACAAAAAAGCAGCTCAAAATTCGATGGCTAGACCCACTTTCCATTTTATGGGAATTGTTTCGGTTTTCCACTTTGAAAATTGATAAAAAAAATGGTAAGGTGAAAAATTCTTTAAATTTTTCGACCCCTAGATCCCATTTTTATAAGCATCCCTGCAAAAAATAAGGCCAAAATTCGACCTCTAGCTTGGAAAAAAAGAGTATGTCTCCCCAGCAAAAAGGATTTCTTGTGCTGGAAAATCATGAAAAATCACTAAATTCATGAAATACAACGAAACTTGGTGTAAACCTTGGGAATATTATTAGTATGGTGCCAGCAAAAAATCAGCTCAAAATTCGATGGCTAGACCCATTTTCCATTTTTTGGGAATTGTTTCGGTTTTCCACTTTGAAAATTGATAATAACAAATGGTAAGGTGAAAAATTCTGTAAATTTTTCTTCCCCTATCTCCCATTTTTATAAGCATCCCTGCAAAAAAAATAAGGCCAAATTCGACCTATAGCTTCGAAAAAAAGAGTATGTCTCCCCAGCAAAAATGATGTATTGTTCTGGAAAATCATGAAAAATCACCATCTTCATGAAATGCCACGAAACTTGGTGGAAAACTTGGTAATATTATCAGTATGGTGCCTGCAAAAAAATCAGCTCAAAATCAGACGGCTAGACCCATTTTCCATTTTTTGGGAATTGTTTCGGTTTTCCACTATGAAAATTGATAAAACAAAAAAGGTAAGGTGAAAAATTCTGTAAATTTTACGTCCCCTATCTCCCATTTTTATAAGCATCCCTGCAAAACATAAGGCCAAAATTCGACCTCTAGCTTGGAAAAAAAGAGTATGTCTCCCCAGCAAAAAGGATGTCTTGTGCTGGAAAATCATGAAAAATCGCTAACTTCATGAAATGCCATGAAACTTGGTGGAACCCGTGGGAATATTATAAGTATGGTTCCTGCAAAAAAAGCAGCTCAAAATTCGATGGCTAGACCCATTTTCCATTTTATGGGAATTGTTTCGGTTTTCCACTTTGAAAATTGATAAAAAAAATGGTATGGTGAAAAATTCTTTAAATTTTTCGACCCCTAGATCCCATTTTTATAAGCATCCCTGCAAAAAATAAGGCCAAAATTCGACCTCTAGCTTGGAAAAAAAGAGTATGTCTCCCCAGCAAAAAGGATGTCTTGTGCTGGAAAATCATGAAAAATCACCACCTTCATGAAATGCAACGAAACTTGGTGTAAACCTTGGGAATATTATAAGTATGGTGCCTGCAAAAAATCAGCTCAAAATTCGATGGCTAGACCCATTTTCCATTTTTTGGGAATTGTTTCAGTTTTCCACTTTGAAAATTGATAAAAACAAAATGGTAAGGTGAAAAATTATGTAAATTTTTCGACCCCTGGCTCCCATTTTTATAAGAATTCCTGCAAAAAATCAGGCCAAAATTCGACCTCTAGCTTGGAAAAAAAGAGTATGTCTCCCCAGCAAAAAGGATGTCTTGTGCTGGAAAATCATGAAAAATCACCACCTTCATGAAATGCCACGAAACGTGGTGGAAACCATGGGAATATTATAAGTATGGTGCCTACAAAAAAATCAGCTCAAAATTCGAAGGCTAGACCCATTTTCCATTTTTTGGGAATTGTTTCGGTTTAACACTTTGAAAATTGATTAAAAAAATGGTAAGGTGAAAAATTCTGCAAATTTTTTGACCCCTAGCTCCTATTTTTATAAGCATCCCTGCAAAAAATAGGCCAAAATTCGACCTCTATCTTGGAAAAAAAGAGTATGTCTCCCCAAAGAAAAAGGATGTCTTGTCTTTGGAAAATCATGAAAAATCACCAACTTCATAAAATGCCACTAAACTTGGTGGAAACCTTGGGAATATTATAAGTATGGTGCCTATAAAAAATCAGCTCAAAATTCAATGGCTAGACCGATTTTCCAATTTTTGGGAATTGTTTCGGTTTTTCACTTTGAAAATTGATTAAAAAAAATGGTAAGGTGAACAATTCTGTAAATTTTTCGTCCCCTAGCTCCCATTTTTATAAGAATCCCTACAAAAAATCAGGCCAAAATTCGACCTCTAGCTTGGAAAAAAAGAGTATGTCTCCAAGAAAAAGGATGTCTTGTCTTTGGAAAATCATGAAAAATCACCACCTTCATGGAATGCCACGAAACTTGGTGGAAACCTTGGGAATATTATAAGTATGGTGCCTGCAAAAAATTAGCTGAAAATTCGATGGCTAGACCCATTTTCCATTTTTTGGGAATTGTTTCGATTTTCCACTTTGAAAATTGATAAAAAAAATGGTATGGTGAAAAATTCTATAAATTTTTTGTCCCCTATCTCCCATTCTTATAAGCATCCCTGCAAAACATAAGGCCAAAATTCGACCTCTAGCTTGGAAAAAAAGAGTATGTCTCCCCAGCAAAAAGGATGTTTTGTGCTGGAAAATCCTGAAAAATCGTTAACTTCATGAAATGCCATGAAACTTGGTGGAAGCCGTGGGAATATTATAAGTATGGTGCCTGCAAAAAAGCAGCTCAAAATTCGATGGCCAGACCCATTTTCCATTTTATGGGAATTGTTTCGGTTTTCCACTTTGAAAATTGATAAAAAAAATGGTAAGGTGAAATTTTTTTTAAATTTTTCGACCCCTAGATCCCATTTTTATAAGCATCCCTGCAAAAAATAAGGCCAAAATTCGACCTCTAGCTTGGAAAAAAAGAGTATGTCTCCCCAGCAAAAAGGATGTCTTGTGCTGGAAAATCATGAAAAATCACCAAATTCATGAAATACAACGAAACTTGGTGTAAACCTTGGGAATATTATAAGTATGGTGCCTGCAAAAAATCAGCTCAAAATTCGATGGCTAGACCCATTTTCCATTTTTTGGGGATTGTTTCTGTTTTCCACTTTGAAAATTGATAAAAACAAATGGTAAGGTGAAAAATTCTGTAAATTTTTCTTCCCCTATCTCCCATTTTTATAAGCATCCCTGCAAAAAAATAAGGCCAAATTCGACCTATAGCTTCGAAGAAAAGAGTATGTCTTCCCAGCAAAAATGATGTATTGTGCTGGAAAATCATGAAAAATCACCATCTTCAGGAAATGCCACGAAACTTGGTGGAAACCTTGGGAATATTATAAGTATGGTGCCTGCAAAAAAATCAGCTCAAAATCAGACGGCTAGACCCATTTTCCATTTTTTGGGAATTGTTTCGGTTTTCCACTATGAAAATTGATAAAACAAAAAAGGTAAGGTGAAAAATTCTGTAAATTTTACGTCCCCTATCTCCCATTTTTATAAGCATCCCTGCAAAACATAAGGCCAAAATTCGACCTCTAGCTTGGAAAAAAAGAGTATGTCTCCCCAGCAAAAAGGATGTCTTGTGCTGGAAAATCATGAAAAATCGCTAACTTCATGAAATGCCATGAAACTTGGTGGAACCCGTGGGAATATTATAAGTATGGTTCCTGCAAAAAAGCAGCTCAAAATTCGATGGCTAGACCCATTTTCCATTTTATGGGAATTGTTTCGGTTTTCCACTTTGAAAATTGATAAAAAAAATGGTATGGTGAAAAATTCTTTAAATTTTTCGACCCCTAGATCCCATTTTTATAAGCATCCCTGCAAAAAATAAGGCCAAAATTCGACCTCTAGCTTGGAAAAAAAGAGTATGTCTCCCCAGCAAAAAGGATGTCTTGTGCTGGAAAATCATGAAAAATCACCATCTTCAGGAAATGCCACGAAACTTGGTGGAAACCTTGGGAATATTATAAGTATAGTGCCTGCAAAAAATCAACTCCAAATTCGATGGCTAGACCAATTTTCCATTTTTTGGTAATTGTTTCGGTTTTCCACTTTGAAAATTGATGAAACAAAATGGTAAGGTGAAAAATTCTATAAATTTTTCAACCCCTAGATCTCATTTTGATAAGCATCCCTGCAAAAAATAAGGCCAAAATTCGACCTCTAGCTTGAAAAAAAAAAGTATGTCTCCCCAGCAAAAATGATGTCTTGTGCTGGAAAATCATGAAAAATCACAATCTTCATGAAATGCCATGAAACTTGGTGGAAACCTTGGGAATATTATAAGTATGGTGCCTGCAGGAATTCAGCTCGAAAGTCGATGGCTAGATCCATTTTCCATTTTTTGGGAATTGTTTCGGTTTTCCACTTTGAAAATTGATAAAAATAAATGGTAAGGTGAAAAATTCTGTAAATTTTTCTTCCCCTAGCTCCAATTTTTATAAGCATCCCTGCAAAAAATAAGGCCAAAATTCGACCTCTAGCTTGGAAAAAAAGAGTATGTCTCCCCAGTTAAAAGGATGTCTTGTCCTCGAAAATCATGAAAACTCACCACCTTCATGAAATGCAACGAAACTTGGTGGAAACCTTGGGAATATTATAAGTATGGTGTCTGCAAAAAATCAGCTCAAAATTCGATGGCTAGACCCATTTTCCATTTTTTGGGGATTGTTTCGGTTTTCCACTTTGAAAATTGATTAAAAAAAATGGTAAGGTGAAAAATTCTGTAAATTTTTCGACCCCTAGCTCCCATTTTTATAAGCATCCCTGCAAAAAATCAGGCCAAAATTCGACCTCTAGCTTGGAAAAAAAAGTATGTCTCCCTAGCAAAAAGGATGTCTTGTGCTGGAAAATCATGAAAAATCACCACCTTCATGAAATGCCACGAAACTTGGTGGAAACCTTGGGAATATTATAAGTATGTTTCCTGCAAAAAAATCAGCTCAAAATTCGATGGCTAGACCCATTTTCCATTTTTTGGGAATTGTTTCGATTTTCCACTTCGAAAATTGATAAAAAAAAATGGTAAGGTGAAAAATTCTGTAAATTTTTCGTCCCCTATCTCCCATTTTTATAAGCATCCCTGCAAAAAATAAGGCCAAAATTCGACCTCTAGATTGGAAAAAAAGAGTATGTCTCCCCAGCAAAAAGGATGTCTTGTGCTGGAAAATCATGAAAAATCGCTAACTTCATGAAATGCCACGAAACTTGGTGGAAACCGTGGGAATATTATAAGTATGGTGCCGGCAAAAAAGCAGCTCAAAATTCGATAGCTAGACCCATTTTCCATTTTATGGGAATTGTTTCGGTTTTCTACTTTCAAAATTGATAAAAAAATGGTATGGTGAAAAATTCTTTAAATTTTTCGACCCCTAGATCCCATTTTTATAAGTATCCCTGCAAAAAATAAGGCCAAAATTCGACCTCTAGCTTGGAACAAAAGAGTATGTCTCCCCACAAAAAAGGATGTCGTGTGCTGGAATATCATGAAAAATCACCAAATTCATGAAATACAACGAAACTTGGTGTAAACCTTGGGAATATTATAAGTATGGTGCCTGCAAAAAATCAGCTCAAAATTCGATGGCTAGACCCATTTTCCATTTTTTGGGGATTGTTTCTGTTTTCCACTTTGAAAATTGATAAAAACAAATGGTAAGGTGAAAAATTCTGTAAATTTTTCTTCCCCTATCTCCCATTTTTATAAGCATCCCTGCAAAAAAATAAGGCCAAATTCGACCTATAGCTTCGAAGAAAAGAGTATGTCTTCCCAGCAAAAATGATGTATTGTGCTGGAAAATCATGAAAAATCACCATCTTCAGGAAATGCCACGAAACTTGGTGGAAACCTTGGGAATATTATAAGTATGGTGCCTGCAAAAAAATCAGCTCAAAATCAGACGGCTAGACCCATTTTCCATTTTTTGGGAATTGTTTCGGTTTTCCACTATGAAAATTGATTAAAAAAAATGGTAAGGTGAAAAATTCTGTAAATTTTACGTCCCCTATCTCCCATTTTTATAAGCATCCCTGCAAAACATAAGGCCAAAATTCGACCTCTAGCTTGGAAAAAAAGAGTATGTCTCCCCAGCAAAAAGGATGTCTTGTGCTGGAAAATCATGAAAAATCGCTAACTTCATGAAATGCCATGAAACTTGGTGGAACCCGTGGGAATATTATAAGTATGGTTCCTGCAAAAAAAGCAGCTCAAAATTCGATGGCTAGACCCATTTTCCATTTTATGGGAATTGTTTCGGTTTTCCACTTTGAAAATTGATAAAAAAAATGGTATGGTGAAAAATTCTTTAAATTTTTCGACCCCTAGATCCCATTTTTATAAGCATCCCTGCAAAAAATAAGGCCAAAATTCGACCTCTAGCTTGGAAAAAAAGAGTATGTCCCCCTCGAAAAAAGGATGTCTTGTGCTGGAAAATCATGAAAAATCACCACCTTCATGAAATGCAACGAAACTTGGTGTAAACCTTGGGAATATTATAAGTATGGTGCCTGCAAAAAATCAGCTCAAAATTCGATGGCTAGACCCATTTTCCATTTTATGGGAATTGTTTCGGTTTTCCACTTTGAAAATTGATAAAAAAAATGGTATGGTGAAAAATTCTTTAAATTTTTCAACCCCTAGATCCCATTTTTATAAGAATCCCTGCAAAAAATAAGGCCAAAATTCGACCTCTAGCTTGGAAAAAAAGAGTATGTCTCCCCAGCAAAAAGGATGTTTTGTGCTGGAAAATCCTGAAAAATGGTTAACTTCATGAAATGCCATGAAACTTGGTGGAAACCGTGGGAATATTATAAGTATGGTGCCTGCAAAAAAGCAGCTCAAAATTCGATGGCCAGACCCATTTTCCATTTTATGGGAATTGTTTCGGTTTTCCACTTTGAAAATTGATAAAAAAAATGGTAAGGTGAAATTTTTTTAAAATTTTTCGACCCCTAGATCCCAATTTTATAAGCATCCCTGCAAAAAATAAGGCCAAAATTCGACCTCTAGCTTGGAAAAAAGAGTATGTCTCCCCAGCAAAAAGGATGTCTTGTGCTGGAAAATCATGCAAAATCACCAAATTCATGAAATACAACGAAACTTGGTGTAAACCTTTGGAATATTATAAGTATGGTGCCTGCAAAAAATCAGCTCAAAATTCGATGGCTAGATCCATTTTCCATTTTTTGGGGATTGTTTCTGTTTTCCACTTTGAAAATTGATAAAAACAAATGGTAAGGTGAAAAATTCTGTAAATTTTTCTTCCCCTATCTCCCATTTTTATAAGCATCCCTGCAAAAAAATAAGGCCAAAATTCGACCTCTAGATTGGAAAAAATGAGTATGTCTCCCAAAAAAAATGATGTATTGTGCTGGAAAATCATGAAAAATCACCATCTTCATGAAATGCCACGAAACTTGGTGGAAACCTTGGGAATATTATAAGTATGGTGCCTGCAAAAAAATCAGCTCAAAATCAGACGGCTAGACCCATTTTCCATTTTTTGGGAATTGTTTTGGTTTTCCACTATGAAAATTGATAAAAAAAAAAGGTAAGGTGAAAAATTCTGTAAATTTTTCGTCCCCTATCTCCCATTTTTATAAGCATCCCTGCAAAACATAAGGCCAAAATTCGACCTCTAGCTTGGAAAAAAGAGTATGTCTCCCCAAAGAAAAAGGATGTCTTGTCTTGTGCAGGAAAATCATGAAAAATCGATAACTTCATGAAATGCCATGAAACTTGGTGGAACCCGTGGGAATATTATAAGTATGGTGCCTGCAAAAAAGCAGCTCAAAATTGGATGGCTAGACCCATTTTCCATTTTATGGGAATTGTTTCGGTTTTCCACTTTGAAAATTGATAAAAAAAATGGTATGGTGAAAAATTCTTTAAATTTTTCAACCCCTAGATCCCATTTTTATAAGCATCCCTGCAAAAAATAAGGCCAAAATTCGACCTCTAGCTTGGAAAAAAAGAGTATGTCTCCCAAAGAAAAAGGATGTCTTTGTCTTTGGAAAATCATGAAAAATCACCAAATTCATGAAATACAACGAAACATGGTGGAAACCTTGGGAATATTATAAGTATGGTGCCTGCAAAAAATCAGCTCAAAATTCGATGGCTAGACCCATTTTCCATTTTTTGGGGATTGTTATGGTTTTCCACTTTGAAAATTGATAAAAACAAATGGTATGGTGAAAAGTTCTATAAATTTTTCGTCCCCTATCTCCCATTTCTATAAGCATCCATGCAAAAAATAAGGCCAAAATTCGACCTCTAGCTTGGAAAAAAGAGTATGTCTCCCCAGCAAAAAGGGTGTCTTGTGCTGGAAAATCATGAAAAATCACCATCTTCATGAAATGCCACGAAACTTGGTGGAAACCTTGGGAATATTATAAGTATGGTGCCTGCAAAAAAATCAGCTCAAAATCAGACGGCTAGACCCATTTTCCATTTTTTGGGAATTGTTTCGGTTTTCCACTATGAAAATTGATAAAATAAAAAAGGTAAGGTGAAAAATTCTGTAAATTTTACGTCCCCTATCTCCCATTTTTAGAAGTATCCCTGCAAAACATAAGGCCAAAATTCGACCTCTAGCTTGGAAAAAAAGAGTATGTCTCCCAAAGAAAAAGGATGTCTTGTCTTTGGAAAATCATGAAAAATCGCTAACTTCATGAAATGCCATGAACCTTGTTGGAAGCGTTGTTAATATTATAATTTTGGTGCCTCCAAAAATTCAGATCAAAATTCGATGACTAGACCCATTTACCATTTTTTGGGTATTGTTTCGGTTTTCCACTTTGAAAATTGATAAAAAAAAATGGTATGGTGAAAAATTCTTTAAATTTTTCGACCCCTAGATCCCATTTTTATAAGCATCCCTGCAAAAAATAAGGCCAAAATTCGACCTCTAGCTTGGAAAAAAAGAGTATGTCTCCCCATCAAAAAGGATGTCTTGTGCTGGAAAATCATGAAAAATCACCACCTTCATGAAATGCAACGAAACTTGGTGTAAACCTTGGGAATATTATAAGTATGGTTCCTGCAAAAAAGCAGCTCAAAATTCGATGGCTAGACCCATTTTCCATTTTATGGGAATTGTTTCGGTTTTCCACTTTGAAAATTGATAAAAAAAAATGGTATGGTGAAAAATTCTTTAAATTTTTCAACCCCTAGATCCCATTTTTATAAGCATCCCTGCAAAAAATAAGGCCCAAATTCGACCTCTAGCTTGAAAAAAAGAGTATGTCTCCCCAGCAAAAAGGATGTCTTGTGCTGGAAAATCATGAAAAATCGCTAACTTCATGAAAAGCCATGAAACTTGGTGGAAGCCGTGGGAATATTAGAAGTATGGTGCCTGCAAAAAAAGCAGCTCAAAATTCAATGGCCAGACCCATTTTCCATTTTATGGGAATTGTTTCGGTTTTCCACTTTGAAAATTGATAAAAAAATGGTAAGGTGAATTTTTTTAAAAATTTTTCGACCCCTAGATCCCATTTTTATAAGCATCCCTGCAGAAAATAAGGCCAAAATTCGACCTCTAGCTTCGAAAAAAAGAGTATGTCTCCCCAGCAAAAAGGATGTCTTGTGCTGGAAAATCATGAAAAATCACCAAATTCATGAAATACAACGAAACTTGGTGGAAACTTTGGTAATATTATAAGTATGGTGCCTGCATAAAAATCAGCTCAAAATTCGATAGCTAGACCCATTTTCCATTTTTTGGGGATTGTTTCTGTTTTCCACTTTGAAAATTGATAAAAAAAAATGGTATGGTGAAAAATTATGTAAATTTTTCTTCCCCTATCTCCCATTTTTATAACCATCCCTGCAAAAAATAAGGCCAAAATTCGATCTCTAGCTTGGAAAAAAAGAGTATGTCTCCCAAGCAAAAAGGATGTCTTGTGCTGGAAAATCATGAAAAATCACCACCTTCATGAAATGCCACGAAACTTGGTGGAAACCTTGGGAAATTATAATTGTGGTGCCTACAAAAAATCACCGATGGCAAGACCCATTTTCCATTTTTTGAGAATTATTTCGGTTTTCCACTATGAAAATTGATAAAACAAAAATGGTAAGGTGAAAAATTCTGTAAATTTTACGTCCCCTAGCTCCCATTTTTATAAGCATACCTGAAAAAAATAAGGCCAAAATTCGACCTCTAGCTGGAAAAAAAGAGTATGTCTCCCCAGCAAAAAGGATGTCTTGTGCTGGAAAATCATGAAAAATCACCAACTTCATGAAATGCCATGAAACTTGGTGGAAGCCGTGGGAATATTATAAGTATGGTGCCTGCAAAAAACAGGCTCAAAATTCGATGGCTAGACCAATTTTCGATTTTATGGGAATTGTTTCGGTTTTCCACTTTGAAAATTGATTAAAAAATGGTAAGGTGAAAAATTCTTTAAGTTTTACGACCCCTAGATCCCATTTTTATAAGCATCCCTGCAAAAAATAAGGCCAAAATTCGACCTCTAGCTTGGAAAAAAATAGTATGTCTCCCCAGCAAAAAGGATGTCTTGTGCTGGAAAATCATGAAAAATCACCACCTTCATGAAATGCAACGAAAATCGGTACCAACCTTGGGAATATTATAAGTATGGTGCCTGCAAAAAATCAGCTCAAAATTCGATGGCTAGACCCATTTCCCATTTTTTGGGGATTGTTTCGGTTTTCCACTTTGAAAATTGATAAAAACAAATGGTATGGTGAAAAATTCTGTAAATTTTTCTTCCCCTATCTCCCATTTTTATAACCATCCCTGCAAAAAATAAGGCCAAATTCGACCTCTAGCTTCGAAAAAGGAGTATGTCTCCCCATCAAAAAGGATGTCTTGTGCTGGAAAATCATGAAAAATCACCACCTTCATGAAATGCAACGAAACTTGGTGGAAACCTTGGGAATATTATAAGTATGGTGCCTGCAAAAAAATCAGCTCAAAATCAGACGGCTAGACCCATTTTCCATTTTTTGGGAATTGTTTCGGTTTTCCACTTTGAAAATTGATAAAAACAAATGGTAAGGTGAAAAATTCTGTAAATTTTTTGTCCCCTATCTCCCATTCTTATAAGCATCCCTACAAAACATAAGGCCAAAATTCGACCTCTAGCTTGGAAAAAAGAGTCTGTCTCCCCAGCAAAAAGGATGTCTTGTGCTGGAAAATCATGAAAAATCGCTAACTTCATGAAATGCCACGAAACTTGGTGGAAACCGTGGGAATATTATAAGTATGGTGCCTCCAAAAAATCAGCTCAAAATTCGATGGCTAGACCCATTTTCCATTTTATGGGAATTGTTTCGGTTTTCCACTTTGAAAAATGATTAAAAAAATGGTAAGGTGAAAAATTCTTTAAATTTTTCGCCCCCTAGATCCCATTTTTATAAGCATCCCTGCAAAAAATAAGGCCAAAATTCGACCTCTAGCTTGGAAAGAAAGAGTATGTCTCCCCAGCAAAAAGGATGTCTTGTGCTGGAAAATCATGAAAAATCACCACCTTCATGAAATGCAACGAAAAT
Source organism: Sophora flavescens (assembly GCA_030762895.1). Lineage (NCBI taxonomy): Eukaryota > Viridiplantae > Streptophyta > Magnoliopsida > Fabales > Fabaceae > Sophora > Sophora flavescens. Next base: position 292,717 of record JAUPTC010000024.1, read on the forward strand.
TGGTTGAAACCTTGGGAATATTATAAGTATGGTGCCTGCAAAAAATCAGCTCAAAATTCGATGGCTAGACCCATTTTCCATTTTTTGGGAATTGTTTCGGTTTTCCACTTTGAAAATTGATAAAAGAAAAATGGTAAGGTGAAAAATTCTTTAAATTTTTCTTCCCCTAGCTCCCATTTTTATAAGCATCCCTGCAAAAAATAATGCCAAAATTCGACCTCTAGCTTGGAAAAAAAGAGTATGTCTCCCCAGCAAAAAGGATGTCTTCGGCTGGAAAATCATGAAAAATCACCACCTTCATTAAATGCCATGAAACTTGGTGAAAACCTTGGTAATATTATAATTATGGTGCCTGCAAAAATCAGCTCAAAATTCGATGGCTAGACCCATTTTCCATTTTTTAGGAATTGTTTCGGTTTTCCACTATGAAAATTGATAAAAAAAAATGGTAAGGTGAAAAATTCTGTAAATTTTTGTCCCCTAGCTCCCATTTTTATAAGCGTCCCTGATAAAAATAAGGCCAAAATTCGACCTCTAGCTTCGAAAAAAAGAGTATGTCTCCCAAAGAAAAAGGATGTCTTTCTGCTGGAAAATCGTGAAAAATCACCAACTTCATGAAATGCCACGAAACTTTGTGTAAACCTTTGGATTATTATTAGTATGGTGCCTGCAAAAAATCAGCTCAAATTTCGATGGCTAGACCCATTTTCCATTTTTGGGAATTGTTTCGGTTTTCCATTTTGAAAATTGATAAAAAAAAAAATGGTATGGTGAAAAATTATGTAAATTTTTCTTCCCCTATCTCCCATTTTTATAACCATCCCTTCAAAAAATAAGGCCAAAATTCGATCTCTAGCTTGGAAATAAGAGTATGTCTCCCAAGCAAAAAGGATGTCTTGTGCTGTAAAATCATGAAAAATCACTATCTTCATGAAATGCAACGAAACTGGGTGGAAACCTTGGGAATATTATAAGTATGGTGCCTGCAAAAAATCAGCTCAAAATTCGATGGCTAGACCCATTTTCCATTTTTTGGGAATTGTTTCGGTTTTGCAATATGAAAATTGATAAAACAATAATGGTAAGGTGAAAAATTCTGTAAATTTTACGTCCCATAGCTCCCATTTTTATAAGCATCCCTGCAAAAAATAAGGCCAAAATTCGACCTCTAGCTTGGAAAAAAAGAGTATGTCTCCCCAGCAAAAAGGATGTCTTGTGCTGGAAAATCATGAAAAATCACCACCTTCATGAAATGCCACGAAACTTGGTGGAAACCTTGGGAATATTATAAGTATGGTGCCTGCAAAAAATCAGCTCAAAATTCGATGGCTAGACCCATTTTCCATTTTTTGGGAATTGTTTCGGTTTTCCACTATGAAAATTGATTAAAACAATGGTAAGGTGAAAAATTCTTTAAATTTTTTGTCCCCTAGATCCCATTTTCATAAGCATACTTGCAAAAAATAAGGCCAAAATTCGACCTCTAGCTGGAAAAAAAGAGTATGTCTCCCCAGCAAAAAGGATGTTTAGTGCTGGAAAATCATGAAAAATCACCACCTTCATGAAATGCCACGAAACTTGGTGGAAACCTTGGGAATATTATAAGTAGGGTGCCTGCAAAAAATCAGCTCAAAATTCGATGGCTAGACCCATTGTCCATTTTTTGGGAATTGTTTCGGTTTTCCACTTTGAAAATTGATAAAAAACAATGGTAAGGTGAAAAATTCTGTAAAATTTTCTGCCCCTAGATCCCATTTTTACAAGTATCCCAGCAAAAAATAAGGCCAACATTCGACCTCTAGCTTGGAAAAAAGAGTATGTCTCCCCAACAAAAAGGATATCTTGTGCTGGAAAATCATGAAAAATCACCACCTTCATGAAATGCCACGAAACTTGGTGGAAACCTTGGGAATATTATAAGTATGGTGCCTGCAAAAAATCAGCTCAAAATTCGATGGCTAGACCCATTTTCCATTTTTTGGGAATTGTTTCGGTTTTCCACTTTGAAAATTGATAAAAAAAAATGGTAAGGTGAAAAATTCTGTAAATTTTTCGTCCCCTAGCTCCCATTTTTATAAGCATCCCTGCAAAAAATAAGGCCAAAATTCGACCTCTAGCTTGGAAAAAAAGAGTATGTCTCCCCAGCAAAAAGGATGTCTTGTGCTGGAAAATTATGAAAAATCACCACCTTCATGAAATGCCATGAAACTTGGTGGAAACCTTGGGAATATTATAAGTATGGTGCCTGCAAAAAAGCAGCTCAAAATTCAATGGCTAGACCCATTTTCCATTTTTTGGGAATTGTTTCGGTTTTCCACTTTGAAAATTGATAAAAAAAAAATGGTAAGGTGAAAAATTCTTTAAATTTTTCGTCCCCTGGCTCCCATTTTTATAAGCATCCCTGCAAAAAATAAGGTCAAAGTTCGACCTCTAGCTTGGAAAAAAAGAGTATGTCTCCCCAACAAAAAGGATGTCTTGTGCTGGAAAATCATGAAAAATCACCACCTTCATGAAATGCAACGAAACTTGGTGGAAACCTTGGGAATATTATAAGTATAGTGCCTACAAAAAACAGCTCAAAATTCGATGGCTAGATCCATTTTCCATTTTTTGGGAATTGTTTCGGTTTTCCACTTTGAAAATTGATAAAAAAAAATGGTAAGGTGAAAAATTCTGTAAATTTTTCGTCCCCTAGCTCCCATTTTTATAAGCATCCCTGCAAAAAATAAGGCCAAAATTCGACCTCTAGCTTGGAAAAAAGAGTATGTCTCCTCAGCAAAAAAAGGATGTCTGGTGCTGGAAAATCATGAAAAATTACCACCTTCATGAAATGCAACGAAACTTAGTGGAAACCTTGGGAATATTATATGTATGGTGCCCGCAAAAAATCAGCTCAAAATTCGATAGCTAGACCCATTTTCCAATTTTTGGGAATTGTTTCGGTTTTCCACTTTGAAAATTGATAAAAAAAAATGGTAAGGTGACAAATTCTGTAAATTTTTACGTCCCCTAGCTCCCATTTTTATAAGCATCCCTGCAAAAAATAAGGCCAAAATTCGACCTCTAGCTTGGAAAAAAAGAGTTTGTCTCCCCAGCAAAAAGGATGTCTGGTGCTGGAAAATCATGAAAAATTACCACCTTCATGAAATGCAACGAAACTTAGTGGAAACCTTGGGAATATTATATGTATGGTGCCCGCAAAAAATCAGCTCAAAATTCGATGGCTAGACCCATTTTCCATTTTTTGGGAATTGTTTCGGTTTTCCACTTTGAAAATTGACAAAAAAAATGGAAAGGTGAAATATTCTGTAAATTTTTTGTCCTCTAGAACCCATTTTTATAAGCATCCCTTCAAAAAATAAGGCCAAAATTCGACCTCTAGCTTGAAAAAAAAGAGTATGTTTCCCCAGCAAAAAGGATGTCTTGTGCTGGAAAACCATGAAAAATCACCACCTTCATGAAATGCCACGAAACTTGGTGGAAACCTTGGGAATATTATAAGTATGGTGCCTGCAAAAAATCAGCTCAAAATTCGATAGCTAGACCCATTTTCCATTTTTTGGGAATTGTTTCGGTTTTCCACTTTGAAAAATGATAAAAAAAAATGGTAGGGTGAAAAATTCTATAAATTTTTTTCCCCTAGCTCCTATTTGTATAAGCACCCCTGCAAAAAATAAGGCCAAAATTCGACCTCTAACTTGGAAAAAAGAGTATGTCTCCCCAGCAAAAAGGATGTCTTGTGCTGGAAAATCATGAAAAATCACCACCTTCATGAAATCCCTCGAAACTTGTTTCAAACCTTGGTAATATTTTAAGTATGGTACCTGCAAAAAATCATCTCAAAATTCGATAGCTAGACCCATTTTCCATTTTTTAGGAATTGTTTCGGTTTTCCACTTTGAAAATTGATAAAAAAAATGGTAAGGTTAAAAATTCTGTAAATTTTTCGTCCCGTAGCTCCCATTTTTATTAGCATCCCTGCAGAAAATAAGGCCAAAATTCGACCTCTAGCTTGGAAAAAAAGAGTATGTCGCCCCACCAAAAAGGATGTCTTGTGCTGGAAAATCATGAAAAATCACCACCTTCATGAAATGCCACGAAACTTGGTGGAAACCTTGGGAATATTATAAGTATGGTGCCTGCAAAAAATCAGCTCAAAATTCGATGGCTAGACCCATTTTCCATTTTTTGGGAATTGTTTCGGTTTTCCACTTTGAAAATTGATAAAAAAAAATGGTAAGGTGAAAAATTCTGTAAATTTTTCGACCCCTAGATCCCATTTTTATAAGCATCCCTGCAAAAAATAAGGCCAAAATTCGACCTCTAGCTTGAAAAAAATAGTATGTCTCCCCAACAAAAAGGATCTCTAGTGCTGGAAAATCATGAAAAATCACCACCTTCATGAAATGCCACGAAACTTGGTGTAAACCTTGGGAATATTATAAGTATGGTGCCTGCAAAAAATCAGCTCAAAATTCGATGGCTAGACCCATTTTCCATTTTTTGGGAATTGTTTCGGTTTTCCACTTTGAAAATTGATAAAAAAAAATGGTAAGGTGAAAAATTCTGTAAATTTTTCATCCCCTAGCTCCCATTTTTATAAGCATCCCTGCAAAAAATAAGGCCAAAATTCGACCTCTAGCTTGGAAAAAAAGAGTATGTCTCCCCAGCAAAAAGGATGTCTTGTCTTTGAAAAATCATGAAAAATCACCACCATCATGAAATGCAACGAAACTTGGTGGAAACCTTGGGAATATTATAAGTATGGTGCCTGCAAAGAATCATCTCAAAATTCGATGGCTAGACCTATTTTCCATTTTTTGGGAATTGTTTCGGTTTTCCACTTTGAAAATTGATAAAACAAATGGTAAGGTGAAAAATTCTGTAAATTTTTCGTCCCCTAGATCCCATTTTTATAAGCATCCCTGCAAAAAATAAGGCCAAAATTCGACCTCTAGCTTGGAAAAAAAGAGTATGTCTCCCCAGCAAAAAAGATGTCTTGTGCTGGAAAATCATGAAAAATCATCACCTTCATGAAATGCCACGAAACTTGGTGGAAACCTTGGGAATATTATAAGTATGGTGCCTGCAAAAAATCAGCTCAAAATTCGATGGCTAGACCCATTTTCCATTTTTTGGGAATTGTTTCGGTTTTCCACTTTGAAAATTGATAAAAAAAATGGTAAGGTTAAAAATTCTGTAAATTTTTTATCCCATAGCTCCCATTTTTATAAGCATCCCTGCTAAAAATAAGGCCAAAATTCGACCTCTAGCTTGGTAAAAAAGAGAATGTCTCCCCAGCAAAAAGGATGTCTTGTGCTGGAAAATCATTTAAAATCACCACCTTCATGAAATACCACGAAACTTGGTGGAAACCTTGGGAATATTATAATTAGGGTGCCTGCAAAAAATAAGCTCAAAATTCGATGGCTAGACCCATTTTCCATTTTTTGGGAATTGTTTCGGTTTTCCACTTTGAAAATTGATAAAAAAAAATGGTAAGGTGAAAAATTCTGTAAATTTTTCGTCCCCTAGCTCCCATTTTTATAAGCATACCTGCAAAAAAATAGGCCAAAATTTGACCTCTAGCTTGGAAAAAAAGAGTATGTCTCCCCAGCAAAAAGGATGTCGTGTGCTGGAAAATCATGAAAAATCACCACCTTCATGAAATGACACGAAACTTGGTGGAAACCTTGGGAATTTTATAAGTATGGTGCTTGCAAAATATTAGCTCAAAATTCGATGGCAAGACCCATTTTCCATTTTTTAGGAATTGTTTCGATATTCCACTTTGAAAATTGATAAAAAAAATTGGTAAGGTGAAAAATTCTGTAAATATTTCGTCCCCTGGATCCCATTTTTATAAGCATCCCTGTAAAAAATCAGGCCAAAATTCGACCTCTAGCTTGGAAAAAAAGAGTATGTCTCCCCAGCAAAAAGGATGCTTGTGCTGGAAAATCATGAAAAATCACCACCTTCACGAAATGCTACGAAACTTGGTGGAAACCTTGGGAAAATTATCAGTATGGTGCCTGCAAAAAATCAGCTCAAAATTCGATGGCTAGACCCATTTTCCATTTTTTGGGAATTGTTTCGGTTTCCAATTTGAAAATTGATAAAGAAAATGGTAAGGTTACAAATTCTGTAAATTTTTCATCCCCTAGCCCCCATTTTTATAAGCATCCCTTCAAAAAATAAGGCCAAAATTCGACCTCTAGCTTGGAAAAAAATAGTATGTCTCCCCAGCAAAAAGGATGTCTTGTGCTGGAAAATCATGAAAAATCACTACCTTCATGAAATGCCACGAAACTTGGTGGAAACCTTGGTAATATTATAAGTACGGTGCCTGCAAAAAATCAGCTCAAAATTCGATGGCTAGACCAATTTTCCATTTTTTAGGAATTGTTTCGGTTTTCCACTATGCAAATTGATAAAAAAAATGGTAAGGTTAAAAATTATGTAAATTTTTCTTCCCCTAGCTCCCATTTTTATAAGCATCCCTGCCAAAAAATAAGGACAAAATTCGACCTCTAGCTTGGAAAAAAAGAGTATGTCACCCCATCAAAAAGGATGTCTTGTGCTGGAAAATCATGAAAAATCACGACCTTCATGAAATGCCACGAAACTTGGTGGAAACCTTGGGAATATTATAAGTATGGCGCCTACAAAAAATAAGGTCAAAATTCGATGGCTAGACCCATTTTCCATTTTTTGGGAATTGTTTCGGTTTTCCACTTTGAAAATTGATAAAAAAAATGGTAAGGTGAGAAATTCTATAAATTTTTCGTCCCTAGCTCCCATTTTTATAAGTATTCCAGCAGAAAATAAGGCCAAAATTCGACCTCTAGCTTGGAAAAAAAGAGTATGTCTCCCCAGCAAAAAGGATGCTTGTGCTGGAAAATCATAAAAACTCACCACCTTCATGAAATGCCACGAAACTTGGTGGAAACCTTGAGAATATTATAAGTATGGTGCCTGCAAAAAATCAGCTCAAAATTCGATGGCTAGACCCATTTTCCATTTTTTGGGAATTGTTTCGGTTTTCCACTTTGAAAATTGATAAAAAAAATGGTAAGGTGAGAAATTCTGTAACTTTTTCGTCCCCTAGCTCTCATTTTTATAAGCATCCCTGCAAAATATATGGCCAAAATTCGAATTTTAGCTTGGAAAAAAATAGTATGTCTCCCCAGCAAAAAGGATGTCTTGGGCTAGAAAATCATGAAAAATCAGCACCTTCATGAAATTCCACGAAACATGGTGGAAACCTTGGGAATATTATAAGTATGGTGCATGCAAAAAATCAGCTCAAAATTCGATGGCTAGACCCATTTTCCATTTTTTGGGAATTGTTTCGGTTTTCCACTTTGAAAATCGATAAAAAAAATGGTAAGGTGAAAAATTCTGTAAATTTTTCATCCCCTAGCCCCCATTTTTATAAGCATCCCTTCAAAAAATAAGGCCAAAATTCGACCTATAGCTTGGAAAAAAAGAGTATGTCTCTCCAGCAAAAAGGATGTCTTGTGCTGGAAAATCATGAAAAATCACCACCTTTAGGGAATACCACGAAACTTGGTGGAAACCTTGGGAATATTATAAGTATGGTGCCTGCAAAAAATAGGCTCAAAATTCGATGGCTAGACCCATTTTCCATTTTTGGGGAATTGTTTCGGTTTTCTACTTTGAAAATTGATAAAAAAAATGGTAAGGTGACAAATTCTGTAAATTTTTCGTCCCCTAGCTCTCATTTTTATAAGCATCCCTGCAAAAAATATGGCCAAAATTCGACCTCTAGCTTGGAAAAAAAGAGTATGTCTCCCCAGCAAAAAGGATGTCTTGTGCTAGAAAATAATGAAAAATCACCACCTTCATGAAATGCCACGAAACTTGGTGGAAAACTTGGGAATATTATAAGTATAGTGCCTGCAAAAAATCGGCTCAAAATTCGATGGCTAGACCCATTTTCCATTTTTTGGGAATTGTTTCGGTTTTCCAATTTGAAAACTGATAAAGAAAATGGTAAGGTTACAAATTCTGTAAATTATTCCGTCCCCTAGCTCCCATTTTTATAAGCATCGCTGCAAAAAATAAGGCCAAAATTCGACCTCTAGCTTGGAAAAAAAGAGTATGTCTCCCCAGCAAAAAGGATGTCTTGTGCTGGAAAATCATGAAAAATCACCACCTTCATGAATGCAACGAAACTTAGTGGAAACCATGGGAATATTATATGTATGGTGCCCGCAAAAAATCAGCTCAAAATTCGATAGCTAGACCCATTTTCCAATTTTTGGGAATTGTTTCGGTTTTCTACTTTGAAAATTGATAAAAAAATGGTAAGGTAACAAATTCTGTAAATTTTTCGTACCCTAGCTCCCATTTTTATAAGCATCCCTTCAAAAAATAAGGACAAAATTCGACCTCTAGCTTGGAAAAAAAGTGTATGTCTCCCCAGCTAAAAGGATGTCTTGTGTTGGAAAATCATGAAAAATCACCACCTTCATGAAATGCCACGAAACTTGGTGGAAACCTTGGGAATATTATAAGTACGGTGCATGCAAAAAATCAGCTCAAAATTCGATGGCTAGACCCATTTTCCATTTTTTGGGTATTGTTTCGATTTTCCAGTTTGAAAATTGATAAAAATAAATGGTAAGGTTAAAAATTCTGTAAAATTTTCGTCCCCTAGATCCCATTTTTATAAGCATCCCTGCAAAAAATAAGGACAAAATTCGACCTCTAGCTTGGAAAAAAAGAGTATGTCTCCCCAGCAAAAAGGATGTCTTGTGCTGGAAAATCATGAAAAATCACCACCTTCATGAAATACCATGAAACTTGGTGAAACCTTGGGAATATTATCAGTATGGCGCCTGCAAAAGATCAGCTCAAAATTCGATGGCTACACCCATTTTCCATTTTTGGGGAATTGTTTCGGTTTTCCACTTTGAAAATTGATAAAAAAAAATGGTAAGGTGACAAATTCTGTAAATTTTTCGCCCCTTAGCTCTCATTTTTATAAGCATCCCTGCTAAAAATATGGCCAAAATTCGACCTCTAGCTTGGAAAAAAAGAGTATGTCTCCCCAGCAAAAAGGATGTCTTGTGCTGGAAAATCATGAAAAATCACCACCTTCATGAAATGCTACGAAACTTGGTGGAAACCTTGGGAATATTATCAGTATGGCGCCTGCAAAAAATAAGCTCAAAATTCGATGGCTAGACCCATTTTCCATTTTTTGGGAATTGTTTCGGTTTTCCACTTTGAAAATTGATAAAAATAAATGGTAAGGTGAAAAATTCTGTAAATTTTTCGTCCCCTAGATCCCATTTTTATAAGCATCCCTGCAAAAAATAAGGACAAAATTCGACCTCTAGCTTGGAAAAAAAGAGTATGTCTCCCCAGCAAAAAGGATGTCTTGTGCTGGAAAATCAATAAAAATCACCACCTTCACGAAATGCAACGAAACTTTGTGGAAACCTTGGGAATATTATATGTATGGTGCCCGCAAAAAATCAGCTCAAAATTCGATAGCTAGACCCATTTTCCAATTTTTGGGAATTGTTTCGGTTTTCCACTTTGAAAATTGATAAAAAAAATGGTAAGGTGACAAATTCTGTAAATTTTTCGTACCCTAGGTCCCATTTTTATAAGGATCCCTTCAAACAATAAGGACAAAATTCGACCTCTAGCTTGGAAAAAAAGTGTATGTCTCCCCAGCAAAAAGGATGTCTTGTGTTGGAAAATCATGAAAAATCACCACCATCATGAAATGCCACCAAACTTGGTGGAAACCTTGGGAATATTATAAGTACGGTACCTGCAAACAATCAGCTCAAAATTCGATGGCTAGACCCATTTTCCATTTTTTGGGTACTGTTTCGGTTTTCCAGTTTGAAAATTGATAAAAATAAATGGTAAGGTTAAAAATTCTGTAAATTTTTCGTCCCCTAGATCCCATTTTTATAAGTATCCCTGCAAAAAATAAGGACAAAATTCGACCTCTAGCTTGGAAAAAAAGAGTATGTCTCCCCAGCAAAAAGGATGTCTTGTGCTGGAAAATCATGAAAAATCACGAACTTCATGAAATGCCACGAAACTTGGTGGAAACCTTGGGAATATTATAAGTATGGCGCCTGCAAAAAATAAGGTCAAAATTCGATGGCTAGACCCATTTTCCATTTTTTGGGAATTGTTTCGGTTTTCCACCTTGAAAATTGATAAAAAAAAATGGTGAGAAATTCTTTAAATTTTTCGTCCCCTAGCTCCCATTTTTATAAGTATTCCAGCAAAAAATAAGGCCAAAATTCGACCTCTAGCTTGGAAAAAAAGAGTATGTCTCCCCAGCAAAAAGGATGCTTGTGCTGGAAAATCATGAAAACTCACCACCTTCATGAAATGCCACGAAACTTGGTGGAAACCTTGAGAATATTATAAGTATGGTGCCTGCAAAAAATCAGCCCAAAATTCGATGGCTAGACCCATTTTCCATTTTTTGGGAATTGTTTCGGTTTTCCACTTTGAAAATTGATAAAAAAATGGTAAGGTGAGAAATTCTGTAACTTTTTCGTCCCCTAGCTCTCATTTTTATAAGCATCCCTGCAAAATATATGGCCAAAATTCGAATTTTAGCTTGGAAAAAAATAGTATGTCTCCCCAGCAAAAAGGATGTCTTGGGCTAGAAAATCATGAAAAATCACCACCTTCATGAAATGCTACGAAACTTGGTGGAAACCTTGGCAATATTATAAGTATGACGCCTGCAAAAAATAAGCTCAAAATTCGATGGCAAGACCCACTTTCCATTTTTTGGGAATTGTTTCGGTTTTCCACTTTGAAAATTGATAAAAAAATGGTAAGGTGACAAATTCTGTAAATTTTTCATCCCCTAGTTCCCATTTTTATAAGCATCCCTTCAAAAAATAAGTCCAAAATTTGACCTCTAGGTTGGAAAAAAATAGTATGTCTCCCCAGCAAAAAGGATTTCTTGTGCTAGAAAATCATGAAAAATCACCACCTTCATGAAATTCCACGAAACATGGTGGAAACCTTGGGAATATTATAAGTATGGTGCATGCAAAAAATCAGCTCAAAATTCGATGGCTAGACCCATTTTCCATTTTTTGGGAATTGTTTCGGTTTTCCACTTTGAAAATTGATAAAAAAAAATGGTAAGGTGAAAAATTCTGTAAATTTTTTGTCCCCTAGATCCCATTTTTATAAGCATCCCTACAAAAAATAAGGACAAAATTCGACCTCTAGCTTGGAAAAAAAGAATATGTCTCCCCAGCAAACAGGATGTCTTGTGCTGGAAAATCAAGAAAAATCCCCACCTTCATGAAATACCACGAAACTAGGTGGAAACCTTGGGAATATTATAAGTATGGTGCCTGCAAAAACTGAGCTCAAAATTCGATGGCTAGACCCATTTTCCATTTTTGGGGAATTGTTTCGGTTTTCCACTTTGAAAATTGATAAAAAAAAAATGGCAAGGTGACAAATTCTGTATATTTTTCGTCCCCTAGCTCTCATTTTTATAAGCATCCCTGCAAAAAATATGGCCAAAATTCAACCTCTAGCTTGGAAAAAAAGAGTATGTCTCCCCAGCAAAAAGGATGTATTGTCCTAGAAAATTATGAAAAATCATCACCTTCATAAAATGCCACGAAACTTGGTGGAACCTTGGGAATTTTATAAGTATGGGGCCTGCAAAAAATTGGCTCAAAATTCGATGGCTAGACCCATTTTCCATTTTTTGGGAAGTGTTTCGGTTTTCCACTTTGAAAATTGATAAAAAAATGGTAAGGTGACAAATTCTGTAAATTTTTCATCCCGACCTCCCATTTTTTTAAGCATCCCTACAAAAAATAAGGCCAAAATTCGACCTCTAGCTTGGAAAAAAAGAGTATGTCTCCCCAGCAAAAAGGATGTCTTGTGCTGGAAAATCATGAAAAATCACCAGCTTCATGAAATTCCACGAAACATGGTGGAAACCTTGGGAATATTATAAGTATGGTGCCTGCAAACAATCAGCTCAAAATTCGATGGCTAGACCCATTTTCCATTTTTTGGGAATTGTTTCGGTTTTCCACTTTGAAAATTGATCAAAAAAAATGGTAAGGTGAAAAATTCTGTAAATTTTTCTTCCCCTAGCTCCCATTTTTATAAGCATCCCTGGAAAAAATAAGGACAAAATTTGACCTCTAGCATGGAAAAAAAGAGTATGTCTCTCCATCAAAAAGGATGTCTTTTGCTGGAAAATCATGAAAAATCACCACCTTCATGAAATACCACGAAACTTTGTTGGAAACCTTGGGAATATTATACGTATGGTGCCTGCAAAAAATAAGCTCAAAATTCGATGGCTAGACCCATTTTCCATTTTTTGGGAATTGTTTCGGTTTTCCACTTTGAAAATTGATCAAAAAAAATAGTAAGGTGAAAAATTCTGTAAATTTTTCTTCCCCTAGCTCCCATTTTTATAAGCATCCCTGCAAAAAATAAGGACAAAATTTGACCTCTAGCTTGGAAAAAAAGTGTATGTCTCCCCAGCAAAAAGGATGTCTTGTGTTGGAAAATCATGAAAAATCACCACCTTCATGAAATGCCACGAAACTTGGTGGAAACCTTGGGAATATTATAAGTACGGTACCTGCAAACAATCAGCTCAAAATTCGATGGCTAGACCCATTTTCCATTTTTGGGAATTGTTTGGTTTGCCCACTTTGAAAATTGATAAAAATAAATGGTAAGGTTAAAAATTCTGTAAATTTTTCGTCCCTTAGATCCCATTTTTATAAGCATCCCTGCAAAAAATAAGGACAAAATTCGACCTCTAGCTTGGAAAAAAAGAGTATGTCTCCCCAGCAAAAAGGATGTCTTGTGCTGGAAAATCATGAAAAATCACGACCTTCATGAAATGCCACGAAACTTGGTGGAAACCTTGGGAATATTATAAGTATGGCGCCTACAAAAAATAAGGTCAAAATTCGATGGCTAGACCCATTTTCCATTTTTTGGGAATTGTTTCGGTTTTCAACTTTGAAAATTGATAAAAAAAATGGTAAGGTGAGAAATGCTGTAAATTTTTCGTCCCCTAGCTCCCATTTTTATAAGTATTCCAGCAAAAAATAAGGCCAAATTTCGACCTCTAGCTTGGAAAAAAAGAGTATGTCTCCCCAGCAAAAAGGATGCTTGTGCTGGAAAATCATGAAAACTCACCACCTTCATGAAATGCCACGAAACTTGGTGGAAACCTTGAGAATATTATAAGTATGGTGCCTGCAAAAAATCAGCTCAAAATTCGATGGCTAGACCCATTTTCCATTTTTTGGGAATTGTTTCGGTATTCCACTTTGAAAATTGATAAAAATAAATGGTAAGGTGACAAATTCTGTAACTTTTTCATCCCCTAGCTCTCATTTTTATAAGCATCCCTGCAAAATATAGGGCCAAAATTCGACCTCTAGCTTGGAAAAAAATAGTATGTCTCCCTAGCAAAAAGGATGTCTTGTGCTGGAAAATCATGAAAAATCACCACCTTCAAGAAATGCTACGAAACTTGGTGGAAACCTTGGCAATATTATAAGTATGGCGCCTGCAAAAAATAAGCTCAAAATTCGATGGCAAGGCCCACTTTCCATTTTTTGGGAATTGTTTCGGTTTTCCACTTTGAAAATTGATAAAAAAAAAATGGTAAGGTGACAAATTCTGTAAATTTTCCGTCCCCTAGTTCCCATTTTTATAAGCATCCCTTCAAAAAATAAGTCCAAAATTCGACCTCTAGCTTGGAAAAAAATAGTATGTTTCCCCAACAAAAAGGATTTCTTGTGCTGGAAAATCATGACAAATCACCACCTTCATGAAATTCCACGAAACAAGGTGGAAACCTTGGGAATATTATAAGAATGGTGGATACAAAAAATCAGCTCAAAATTCGATGGCTAGACCCATTTTCCATTTTTTGGGAATTGTTTCGGTTTTCCACTTTGAAAATTGATAAAAATAAATGGTAAGGTGAAAAATTCTGTAAATTTTTTGTCCCCCAGATCCCATTTTTATAAGCATCCCTACAAAAAATAAGGACAAAATTCGACCTCTAGCTTGGAAAAAAAGAATATGTCTCCCCAGCAAAAAGGATGTCTTGTGCTGGAAAATCAAGAAAAATCGCCACCTTCATGAAATACCACGAAACTAGGTGGAAACCTTGGGAATATTATAAGTATGGTGCCTGCAAAAACTGAGCTCAAAATTCGATGGCTAGACCCATTTTCCATTTTTGGAGAATTGTTTCGGTTTTCCACTTTGAAAATTGATAAAAAAAAAATGGCAAGGTGACAAATTCTGTATATTTTTCGTCCCCTAGCTCTCATTTTTATAAGCATCCCTGCAAAAAATATGGCCAAAATTCAACCTCTAGCTTGGAAAAAAAGAGTATGTCTCCCCAGCAAAAAGGATGTATTGTCCTAGAAAATTATGAAAAATCATCACCTTCATAAAATGCCACGAAACTTGGTGGAACCTTGGGAATATTATAAGTATGGGGCCTGCAAAAAATTGGCTCAAAATTCGATGGCTAGACCCATTTTCCATTTTTTGGGAAGTGTTTCGGTTTTCCACTTTGAAAATTGATAAAAAAAATGGTAAGGTGACAAATTCTGTAAATTTTTCATCCCGACCTCCCATTTCTTTAAGCATCCCTACAAAAAATAAGGCCAAAATTCGACCTCTAGCTTGGAAAAAAAGAGTATGTCTCCCCAGCAAAAAGGATGTCTTGTGCTGGAAAATCATGAAAAATCACCAGCTTCATGAAATTCCACGAAACATGGTGGTAACCTTGGGAATATTATAAGTATGGTGTCTTCAAAAAATCAGCTCAAAATTCGATGGCTAGACCAATTTTCCATGTTTTTGGGAATTGTTTCGGTTTTCCACTTTGAAAATTGATCAAAAAAATGGTAAGGTGAAAAATTCTGTAAATTTTTCTACCCCTAGCTCCAATTTTTATAACCATCCCTGCAAAAAAAAAAGACAAAATTCGACCTCTAGCTTGGAAAAAAAGAGTATGTCTCTCCAGCAAAAAGGATGTCTTTTGCTGGAAAATCATGAAAAATCACCACCTTCATGAAATACCACGAAACTTTGTTGGAAACCTTGGGAATATTATACGTATGGTGCCTGCAAAAAATAAGCTCAAAATTCGATGGCTAGACCCATTTTCCATTTTTTGGGAATTGTTTTGGTTTTCCACTTTGAAAATTGATCAAAAAAAATGGTAAGGTGAAAAATTCTGTAAATTTTTCTTCCCCTAGCTCCCATTTTTATAAGCATCCCTGGAAAAAATAAGGACAAAATTTGACCTCTAGCATGGAAAAAAAGAGTATGTCTCTCCATCAAAAAGGATGTCTTTTGCTGGAAAATCATGAAAAATCACCACCTTCATGAAATACCACGAAACTTTGTTGGGAACCTTGGGAATATTGTAAGTATGGTGCCTGCAAAAAATCAGCTCAAAATTCGATGGCTAGACCCATTTTCCATTTTTTGGATATTGTTTCGGTTTTCCACTTTGAAAATTGATAAAAAAATGGTAAGGTGACAAATTCTGTAAATTTTTCATCCCGACCTCCCATTTTTTTAAGCATCCCTACAAAAAATAAGGC
>JAUPTC010000024.1:308869-361369 GCA_030762895.1 Sophora flavescens
CGGTTTTCCACTTTGAAAATTGATAAAAAAAATGGTAAGGTGAAAAATTCTGTAAATTTTTCATCCCCTAGATCCCATTTTTATAAGCATCCCTTCAAAAATAAGGCCAAAATTCGACCTCTAGCTTGGAAAAAGAGTATGTCTCCCCAAAGAAAAAGGATGTCTTGGGCTCGAAAAATCATGAAAATTACAACCTTCATGAAATGCCACGAAACTTGGCAAAAACTTTGGGAATATTATAAGTATGGTGCCTGCAAAAAATCAGCGCAAAATTCGATGGCCAGACCCATTTTACATTTTTTGGGAATTGTTTCGGTTTTCCACTTTGAAAATTGATAAAAAAAATGGTAAGGTGAAAAATTCTGTAAATTTTTCTTCCCCTAGCTCCTATTTTTATAAGCATCCCTGCAAAAAATAAGGCCAAAATTCGACCTCTATCTTGGAAAAAAAGAGTATGTCTCTGCAGCAAAAATGATGTCTTGTGCTGGAAAATCATGAAAAATCACCACCTTCATGAAATGCCCCGAAACTTGGTGGAAACCTTGGGAATATTATAAGTATGGTGCCTGCAAAAAAATCAGCTCAAAATTAGAAGGCTAGACCCATTTTCCATTTTTTGGGAATTGTTTCGATTTTCCATTTTGAAAATTGATTAAAAAAATGGTACGGTGAAAAATTCTGTAAATTTTTCTTCCCCTAGCTCCTATTTGTATAAGCTGCCATGCAAAAAATCAGGCCAAAATTCGACCTCTAGCTTGGAAAAAAAGAGTATGTCTCCCCAGCAAAAAGGATGTCTTGTGCTGGAAAATCATGAAAAATCACCACCTTAATCAAATGCCACGAAACTTGGTGGAAACGTTGGGAATATTATAAGTATGGCGCCGGCAAAAAATAAGCTAAAAATTCGATGGCTAGACCCATTTTCCATTTTTTGGGAATTGTTTCGGTTTTCCACTTTGAAAATTGATAAAAAATGGTATGGTGACAAATTCTGTAAATTTTTCGTCCCCTGGATCCCATTTTTATAAGCATCCCCGCAAAAATAAGGCCAAAATTCGACCTCTAGCGTGGAAAAAAAGAGTATCTTTCGCAGCAAAAAGGATGTCTTGTGCTGGAAAATCATGAAAAATCACCACCTTAATGAAATACCACGAAACTTGGTGGGCATCTTGGGAATATTATAGGTATGGCGCCTGCAAAAAATCAGCTCAAAATACGATGGCTAGACCCATTTTCCATTTTTTGGGAATTGTTTCGGTTTTCCATTTGAAAATTGATAAAAAAAAATGGTAAGGTGAAAATTTCTGTAAATTTTTCATCCCCTAGCTCCCATTTTTATAAGCATGCCTGCAAAAAATAAGGCCAAAATTCGACCTCTAGCTTGGAAAAAAAGAGTATGTCTCCCCAACAAAAAAGATGTCTTGTGCCTGGAAAATCATGAAAAATCACCACCTTCATGAAATGCCACGAAACTTGGTGGAAACCATGGGAATATTATAAGTATGGTGCCTGCAAAAAAATCATCTCAAAATTCGATGGCAAGACCCATTTTCCATTTTTTGGGAATTGTTTCGGTTTTCCACTATGAAAATTGATATAAAATAATGGTAAGGTGAAAAATTCTGTAAATTTTTCGTCCCTTAGCTCCCATTTTTATAAGCATCCCTGCAAAAAATCAGGTCAAAATTCGACCTCTAGCTTGGAAAAAAAGAGTATGTCTCCCCAGTAAAAAGGATGTCATGTGCTGGAAAAACATGAAAATGCACCACCTTCATGAAATGCCACGAAACTTGGTGGAAGCCTTGGGAATATTATAAGTATGGTGCCTGCAAAAAATTAGCTCAAAATTCGATGGCTAGACCCATTTTCCATTTTTTGGGAATTGTTTCTGTTTTCCACTTTGAAAAATGAAAAAAAAATGGTAAGGTGAAAAATTCTGTAAATTTTTCGACCCCTAGATCCCATTTTTATAAGCATCCCTGCAAAAAATAAGCCAAAATTCGACCTCTAGCTTGGAAAAAAAGAGTAAGTCTCCCCAGCATAAAGGATGTCTTGTGCCGAAAATCATGAAAAATCACCACCTTCATGAAAAGCCACGAAACATGGTGGAAACCTTGGGAATATTATAAGTAGGGTGCCTGCTAAAAATCATCTCAAAATTCGATGGCTAGACCCATTTTCCATTTTTTAGGAATTGTTTCAGTTTTCCACTTTGAAAATAGATAAAAAAAAATGGTAAGGTGAAAAATTCTGTAAATTTTTCTTCCCCTGGCTCCCATTTTTATAATCATCCCTACAAAAAATAAGGCCAAAATTCAACCTCTAGCTTGGAAAACAAGAGTATGTCTCCCCAACAAAAAGGATGTCTTGTGCTGGAAAATCATGAAAAATCACCACCTTCATGAAATACCAGTAAACTTGGTGCAAACCATGGGAATATTATAAGTATAGTGCCTGCCAAAAATCAGCTCAAAATTCGATGGCTAGACCCATTTTCCATTTTTTTTGGAATTGTTTCGGTTTTCCACTATGAAAATTGATATAAAAAAATGGTACGGTGAAAAATTTTGTAAATTTTTCTTCCCCTAGCTCCCTATTAGTATAAGCATCCCTGCAAAAATAAGGCCAAAATTCGACCTATAGCTTGGAAAAAAGAGTATGTCTCTGCAGCAAAAGGATGTCGTGTGCTGGAAAATCATGAAAAAACACCACCTTCATGAAATGCCACGAAACTTGGTGGAAACCTTGGGAATGTTATAAGTATGGTGCCCGCAAAAATCAGCTCAAAATTCGATGGCTAGACCCATTTTCCATTTTTTAGGAATTGTTTCGATTTTCCATTTTGAAAATTGATAAAAAACAAATGGTAAGGTGAAAAATTCTGTAAATTTTTCGGCCCCTAGATCCCATTTTTACAAGTATCCCTGCAAAAAATAAGGCCAAAATTCGACCTCTAGCTTGGAAAAAAGAGTATGTCTCCCCAGCAAAAAGGATGTCTTGTGCTGGAAAATCATGAAAAATCACCACCTTCATGAAATGCCACGAAACTTGGTGGAAACCTTGGGAATATTATAAGTATGGTGCCTGCAAAAAATCAGCTCAAAATTCGATGGCTAGACCCATTTTCCATTTTTTGGGAATTGTTTCGGTTTTCCACTTTGAAAATTGATAAAAAAAATGGTAAGGTGAAATATTTTGTAAATTTTTCGTCTCCTAGATCCCATTTTTATAAGCACCCCTACAAAAAACAAGGCCAAAATTCGACCTCTACCTTTGAAAAAAAGAGTATGTCTCCCCAGCAAAAAGGATGTATTGTGCTGGAAAATCATGAAAAATCACCACCTTCATGAAATGCCACGAAACTTGGTGGAAACCTTGGGAATATTATAAGTATGGTGCCTGCAATAAATCAGCTTAAAATTCGATGACTAGACCCATTTTCCATTTTTTGGGAATTGTTTCTGGTTTTCCACTTTGAAAATTGATAAAAAAATGGTAAGGTGAAAAATTCTGTAAATTTTTCTTCCCCTAGCTCCCATTTTTATAAGCATCCCTGCAAAAATAAGGCCAAAATTCGACCTCTAGCTTGGAAAAAAGAGTATGTCTCCCCAAAGAAAAAGGATGTCTTGTGGCTGGAAAATCATGAAAAATCACCACCTTCATGAAATGCCATGAAACTTAGTGGAAACCTTGGGAATATTATAAGTATGGTGCCTGCAAAAAATCAGCTCAAAATTCGATGGCTAGACCGATTTTCCAATTTTAAGGAATTGTTTCGGTTTTCCACTTTGAAAATTGATTAAAAAAATGGTAATGTGAAAAATTCTGTAAATTTTTCGTCCCCTAGCTCCCATTTTTATAAGTATCCCTGCAAAAAATAAGGCCAAAATTCGACCTCTAGCTTAGAAAAAAAGAGTATGTCTCCCCAGCAAAAAAGGATGTCTTGTGCTGGAAAATCATGAAAAATCACCACCTTCATGAAATGCCACAAAACTTGGTGGAAACCTTGGGAATATTATAAGTATGGTGCCTGCAAAAAATCAGCTCAAAATTCATTGGCTAGACCCGTTTTCCATTTTTTGGGAATTGTTTCGGTTTTCCACTTTGAAAATTGATAAAAACAAAATGGTAAGGTGAAAAATTCTGTAAATTTTTCGTCCCCTTGCTCCCATTTTTATAAGCATCCCTGCAAAAAATAAGACCAAAATTCGACCTCTAGCTTAGAAAAAAAGAGTATGTCTCCCCAGTAAAAAGGATGTCTTGTGCGGGAAAATCATGAAAATGCACCACCTTCATGAAATGCCACGAAACTTGGTGGAAACTTTGGTAATATTATAAGTATGGTGCCTGCATAAAAATCAGCTCAAAATTCGATAGCTAGACCCATTTTCCATTTTTTGGGGATTGTTTCTGTTTTCCACTTTGAAAATTGATAAAAATAATGGTTAGGTGAAAATTCTGTAAATTTTTCTTCCCCTAGCTCCCATTTTTATAAGCATCCCTGCAAAAATAAGGCCAAAATTCGACCTCTAGCTTGGAAAAAAGAGTATGTCTCCCAAAGAAAAAGGATGTCCTGTGCCGGAAAATCATGAAAAATCACCACCTTCATGAAATGCCACGAAACATGGTGGAAACCTTGGGAAGATTATAAGTATGGTGCCTGCAAAAAATCAGCTCAAAATTCGATGGCTAGACCCATTTTCCATTTTTTGGGAATTGTTTCGGTTTTCCACTTTGAAAATTGATAAAAAAAATGGTAAGGTGAAAAATTATGTAAATTTTTCGTCCCCTAGATCTCATTTTTATAAGCATCCCTGCAAAAATAAGGCCAAAATTCGACCTATAGCTTGGAAAAAAGAGTATGTCTCCCCAGCAAAAAGGATGTCTTGTGCTGGAAAATCAGGAAAAATCACCACCTCCATGAAATGCCACGAAACTTGGTGGACACCTTGGGAATATTATAAGTATGGTGCCTGCAAAAAATCAGCTCAAAATTCGATGGCTAGACCAATTTTCCATTTTTTGGGAATTGTTTCTGTTTTCAACTTTGAAATTTGACAAAAAAAACGGTAAGGTCAAAAATTCTGTAATTTTTCTTCCCCTAGCTCCTATTTTTAAAAGCATCCCTGCAAACAATAAGGCCAAAATTCGACCTCTAGCTTGGAAAAAAAAAGAGTATGTCTCCCCAAAGAAAAAGGATGTCTTGTGGCCGAAAATCATGAAAACTCACCACCTTCATGAAATGCCACGAAACTTGGTGGAAACCTTGGGAATATTATAAGTATGGTGCCTGCAAAAGATCAGCTCAAAATTCGATGGCTAGACCCATTTTCCATTTTTTGGGAATTGTTTTGGTTTTCCACTTTGAAAATTGATAAAAAAAATGGTAAGGTAAAAAATTCTGTAAATTTTTTGTCCCCTAGCTCCAATTTTTATAAGAATCCCTACAAAAAATAAGGCCAATATTCGACCTCTAGCTTGGAAAAAAGAGTATGTCTCCCGAGCAAAAAGGATGTCTTGTGCTAGAAAAACATGAAAAATCACCACCTTCATGAAATGCCACGAAACTTGGTGGAAACCTTGGGAATATTATAAGTATGGTGCCTATAAAAAATCAGCTCAAAATTCAATGGCTAGACCGATTTTCCATTTTTTGGGAATTGTTTCGGTTTTCCACTTTGAAAATTGATTAAAAAAAATGGTAAGGTGAAAAATTCTGTAAATTTTTCGTCCCCTAGCTCCCATTTTTATAAGCATCCCCGCAAAAATAAGGCCAAAATTCGACCTCTAGCTTGAAAAAAGAGTATGTCTCCCCAAAGAAAAAGGATGTCTTGTGCTGGAAAATCATGAAAATCACCACCTTCATGAAATGCCACGAAACTTGGTGGAAACCTTGGGAATATTATAAGTATGGTGCCTGCAAAAATCAGCTCAAAATTGATGGCTAGACCCATTTTCCATTTTTTGGGAATTGTTTTGTTTTCCACTTTGAAAATTGATAAAAAAAATGGTAAGGTGAAAAATTCTGTAAATTTTTCTTCCCCTAGCTCCCATTTTTATAAGCCTCCCTGCAAAAAATAAGGCCAAAATTCGACCACTAGCATGGGAAAAAAGAGTACGTCTCCCCAGCAAAAAGGATATCTTGTGCTGGAAAATCATAAAAAATCACCACCTTCATGAAATGCCATGAAACTTGCTGGAAACCTTGGGAATATTATAAGTATGCTGCCTGCAAAACAATCAGCTCAAAATTCGATGGCTAGACCCATTTTCCATTTTTTGGGAATTGTTTCGGTTTTCCACTTTCAAAATTGATAAAAAAATGATAAGGTGAAAAATCCTGTAAATTTTTAGTCCCCTAGCTCCCATTTTTAAAAGCATCCCTGCAAAAATAAGGCCAAAAGTCGACCTCTAGCTTGGAAAAAAAGAGTATGTCTCCCCAGCAAAAAGAATGTCTTGTGCTAGAATATCATAAAAAATCACCACCTTCATGAAATGCCACGAAACTAGGTGGAAACATTGGGAATATTATAAGTATGCTGCCTGCAAAACAATCAGCTCAAAATTCGATGGCTAGACCCATTTTCAATTTTTTGGGATTTGTTTCGGTTTTCCTTTTGAAAATTGATTAAAAAAATGGTAAGGTGAAAAATTCTGTAAATTTTTCGTCCCCTAGCTCTCATTTTTATAAGAATCCCTGCAAAAAATAAGGGCAAAATTCGACCTCTAGCTTGGAAAAAATAGTATGTCTCCCCAGCAAAAAGAATGTCTTGTGCTGGAAAATCATGAAAAATCACCACCTTCATGAAATGTCACGAAACTTGGTGTAAACCTTGGTAATATTATATGTATGGTGCCTGCAAAAAATCATCTTAAAATTCGATGGATAGACCCATTTTACATTTTTTGGGAATTGTTTTTTTTTTCAACTTTGAAAATTGATAAAAATTGGTAATGTGAAAAATTCTGTATATTTTTCGTCCCCTAGGTCCCATTTTTATAACCATCCCTGCAAAAAATAAGGCCAAAATTCGACCTCTAGCTTGGAAAAAAAGAGTATGCCTCCCCAATAAAAAGGATGTCTTGTGCTGGAAAATCATGAAAAATCACCACCTTCATGAAATGCCACGAAACTTGGTGGAAACCTTGGGAATATTATACGTATGGTTCCTGCAAAAAATCAGTTCAAAATTCGATGGCGAGATCCATTTTCCATTTTTTGGGAATTGTTTCGGTTTTCCACTTTGAAAATTAATTAAAAAAATGGTAAGGTGAAAAATTCTGTAAATTTTTCGTCCCCTAGCTCCCATTTTTATAAGCATCCCTGCAAAAAATAAGACCAAAATTCGACCTCTAGCTTGGAAAAAAAGAGTATGTCTCCCCAACAAAAAGGATGTCTTGTGCTGGAAAATGGGTCTTAAAATCACCACCTTCATGAAATGCCACGAAACTTGGTGGAAACCTTGGGAATATTATACGTATGGTGCCTGCGAAAAATCAGTTCAAAATTCGATGGCTAGACCCATTTTCCATTTTTTGGGAATTGTTTCGGTTTTCCACTTTGAAAATTGATAATAAAAAAATGGTAAGTTAAAAAATTCTGTAACTTTTTTGCCTCCTAGCTCCCATTTTTATAAGCATCCCTCAAAAAATAGGCCAAAATTAGACCTCTAGCTCGGAAAAAAATAGTATGTCTCCCCAGCAAAAAGGATATCTTGTGCTGGAAAATCATGAAAAATCACCACCTTCATGAAATGCCACGAAACTTGGTGGAAAACTTGGGAATATTATAAGTATGGTGCCTGCAAAAAATCAGCTCAAAATTCGATGGCTAGACCCATTTTCCATTTTTTGGGAATTGTTTCGGTTTCCCACTTTGAAAATTGATAAAAACAAAATGGTAAGGTGAAAAATTCTGTAAATTTTTCATCCCCTAGCTCCCATTTTTATAAGCATCCCTGCAAAAAATAAGGCCAAAATTCGACCTCTAGCTTGGAAAAAAGAGTATGTCTCCCCAAAGAAAAAGGATGTCTTGTGCTGGAAAATCATGAAAATCACCACCTTCATGAAATGCCACGAAACTTGGTGGAAACCTTGGGAATATTATAAGTATGGTGCCTGCAAAAATCAGCTCAAAATTCGATGGCAAGACCCATTTTCCATTTTTTGGGAATTGTTTTGATTTTCCACTTTGAAAATTGATATAAAAAAATGGTAAGGTGAAAAATTCTGTTTATTTTTCTTCCCCTAGCTCCTATTTGTATAAGCATCCCTGCAAAAAATAATGCCAAAATTAGACCTCTAGCTTGAAAAAAAGAGTATGTCTACCCAGCAAAAAGGATGTCGTGTGCTGGAAAATCATGAAAAAACACCACCTTCATGAAATGCCACGAAACTTGGTGGAAACCTTGGGAATGTTACAAGTATGGTGCCCGCAAAAATCAGCTCAAAATTCGATGGCTAGACCCATTTTCCATTTTTTGGGAATTATTTCGATTTTCCACTTTGAAAATTGATAAAAAAAATGGTTAGGTTAAAAATTCTGTAAACATTTGGTCCCCTAGATCCCATTTTTATAAGCATCCCTGCAAAAAATCAGGGCAAAATTCGACCTCTAGCTTAGAAAAAAAGAGTATGTCTCCCCAGCAAAATGGATGTCTTGTGCTGGAAAATCATGAAAAATCACCACCTTCATGAAATGTCACGAAACATGGTGGAAACCTTGGGAATATTATAATTATGATTCCTGCAAAAAATCAGCTCAAAATTCGGTGGCTAGACCCATTTTCCATTTTTTGGAAATTGTTTCGATTTTCCAATTAGAAAATTGATAGAAACAAATGGTAAGGTGAAAAATTCTGTAAATTTTTAGTCCCCTAGCTCCCATTTTTAAAAGCATCCCTGCAAAAATAAGGCCAAATTTCGACCTATAGAGTGGAAAAAAAGTGTATGTGTGCGCACCAAAATGTTGTCTTGTGCTGGAAAATCATGAAAAATCACCACCTTCATGAAATGCCACGAAACTTGGTGGAAACCTTGGGAAATTATAAGTATGGTTCCTGCGAAAAATCAGCTCAAAATTCGATGGCTAGACCCATTTTCCATTTTTTGGATATTGTTTCGGTTTTCCACTATGAAAATTGATAAAACAAAAAAGGTAAGGTGAAAAATTCTGTAAATTTTACGTCACCTAGCTCCCATTTTTATAAGCATCCCTGCAAAAAATAAGGCCAAAATTCGACCTCTAGCTAGAAAAAAAGATTAATTCTCCCCAGCAAAAAGGATGTCTAGTGCTGGAAAATCATGAAAAATCACCACATTCATGAAATGCCACGAAACTTGGTGGAATCCTTGGGAATATTATAAGTATGGTGCCTGCGAAAAATCAGCTCAAAATTCGATAACTGGACCCATTTACCATTTTTTGGGTATTGTTTCGGTTTTCTACTTTGAAAATTGATAAAAGAAAATAGTAAGGTGAAAAATTCTGGAAATTTTTTGTCCCCTATCTCCCATTTTTATAAGCATCCCTGCAAAACATAAGGCCAAAATTCGACCTCTAGCTTGGAAAAAAAGAGTATGTCTCCCAAAGAAAAAGGATGTCTTGTGCTGGAAAATCATGAAAAATAACCACCTTCATGAAATGCAACGAAACTTGGTGGAAACCTTGGGAATATTATAAGTATAGTGCCTACAAAAAACAGCTCAAAATTCGATGGCTAGATCCATTTTCCATTTTTTGGGAATTGTTTCGGTTTTCCACTTTGAAAATTGATAAAACAAAAATGGTAAGGTGAAAAATTCTGTAAATTTTACGTCCCATAGCTCCCATTTTTATAAGCATCTCTGAAAAAAATAAGGCCTAAATTCGACCTCTAGCGGGAAAAAAAGAGTATGTCTCCCCAGCAAAAAGATGTCTTGTGCTGGAAAATCATGAAAAATCACCACCTTCATGAAATGCCACGAAAGATGGTGGACACCTTGGGAATATTATAAGTATGGTTCCTGCCTAAAATTGGCTCAAAATTCGATGGCTAGACCCATTTTCCATTTCTTGGGAATTGTTTCGGTTTTCCATTTTGAAAATTGATAAAAAAATGGTAAGGTGAAAAATTCTGTAAATTTTTCTTCCCCTAGATCCCATTTTTATAAGCATCCCTGCAAAAAATAAGGCCAAAATTCGACCTCTAGCTTGGAAAAAAAGAGTATGTCTTCCAAGCAAAAAGGATGTCTTGTGCTGGAAAATCATGAAAAATCACCACCTTCATGAAATGCCACGAAACTTGGTGGAAACCTTAGGAATATTATAAGTATGGTGCCTGCAAAAAATCAGCAAAAATTCGATGGCTAGACCCATTTTCAATTTTTTGGGAATTGTTTCGCTTTTCCACTTTGAAAATTGATAAAAAAAAATTGTAAAGTGAAAAATTCTGAAATTTTTTTGTCCCCTAGCTCCCATTTTTATAAGCATCCCTGTAACAAATAAGGCCAAAATTCGACCTCAAGCTGGAAAAAAAGAGTATGTCTCCCCAGCAAAAAAGGATGTCTTGTGCTCGAAAATCATGAAAAATTACCACCTTCATGAAATGCCACGAAACTTGGTGGAAACCTTGGTAATATTATAATTATGTTTCCTTAAAAAAATCAGCTCAAAATTCGATGGCTAGACCCATTTTCCATTTTTTGGGAATTGTTTCGGTTTTCCACTTTGAAAATTGATAAAAAAAATGGTAAGGTGAAAAATTCTGTAAATTTTTCGTCCCCTAGCTCCCATTTTTATAAGCATCCCTGCAAAAAATCAGGCCAAAATTCGACCTCTAGCTTGGAAAAAAAGAGTATGTCTCCCCAACAAAAAGGATGTCTTGTGCTGGAAAATGGGTCTTAAAATCACCACCTTCATGAAATGCCACGAAACTTGGTGGAAACCTTGGGAATATTATACGTATGGTGCCTGCGAAAAATCAGTTCAAAATTCGATGGCTAGATCCATTTTCCATTTTTTGGGAATTGTTTCGGTTTTCCACTTTGAAAATTGATAAAAAATGGTATGGTGACAAATTCTGTAAATTTTTCGTCCCCTGGATCCCATTTTTATAAGCATCCCTGCAAAAAATAAGGCCAAAATTCGACCTCTAGCGTGGAAAAAAAGAGTATCTTTCGCAGCAAAAAGGATGTCTTGTGCTGGAAAATCATGAAAAATCACCACCTTAATGAAATACCACGAAACTTGGTGAAAACCTTGGGAATATTATAAGTATGGTGCCTGCAAAAAATCAGCTCAAAATTCGATGGCTAGACCCATTTTCCATTTTTTGGGAATTGTTTCGGTTTTCCACTTTGAAAATTGATAAAAAAAATGGCAAGGTGAGAAATTTGAAAATTTTTCTTCCCCTAGCTCCCATTTTTATAAGCATCCCCTGCAAAAATAAGGACAAAATTCGACCTCTAGCTGGAAGAAAAGAGTTTGTCTCCCCAATAAAAAGGATGTCTAATGCTGGAAAATCATGAAAAATCACCACCTTCATGGAATGCCACGAAACTTGGTGGAAACCTTGGTAATATTATAAGTATGGTACCTGCAAAAAATCAGCTCAAAATTCAATGGCTAGACCCATTTTCAATTTTTTGGGAATTGTTTTGGTTTTCCAATTTGAAAATTGATAAAAAAATGGTAAGGTGAAAAATTCTGTAAATTTTTATTCACCTAGCTCCCATTTTTATAATCATCCCTTCAAAAAAAATGCAAAAATTCTACCTCTAGCTTGGAAAAAAGAGTATGTCTCCCCAAAGAAAAAGGATGTCTTGTGCTGGAAAATCATGAAAAATCACAACCTTCATGAAATGCCACGAAACTTGGTGGAAACCTTGGGAATATTATAAGTATGGTGCCTGCAAAAAATCAGCTCAAAATTTGATGGCTAGACCCATTTTCCATTTTTTGGGAATTGTTTCGTTTTTCCACTTTGAAAATTGATTAAAAAAATGGTAAGGTGAAAAATTCTGTAAATTTTTCGTCCCCTAGCTCCCATTTTTATAAGTATCCCTGCAAAAAATCAGGCCAAAATTCGACATCTAGATTGGAAAAAAAGAGTATGTCTCCCCAGCAAAAAGAATGTCTTGTGCTGGAAAATCATGAAAAATCACCACTTTCATGAAATGCCACGAAACTTGGTGGAAACCTCGAGAATATTATAAGTATGATGCCTCAAAAAATCAGCTCAAAATTCGATGGCTAGACCCATTTTCCATCTTTTGGGAATTGTTTCGGTTTTCCACTTTGAAAATTGATAAAAAAATGGTAAGGTGAAAAATTCTGTAAATTTTTCATCCCCTAGCTCCCATTTTTATAAGCATCCCTACAAAAAATAAGGCCAAAATTCGACCTCTAGCTTGGAAAAAAAGAGTATGTCTCCCCAGCAAAAAGGATGTCTTGTGCCTGGAAAATCATGAAAATCACCACCTTCATGAAAATCCAAGAAACTTGGTGGAAACCTTGGGAATATTATAAGTATGGTGCCTGCAAAAAAATCAGCTCAAAATTCGATGTCTAGACCCATTTTCCATTTTTTGGGAATTGTTTCGGTTTTCCACTTTGAAAATTGATAAAAAAAAATGGTAAGGTGAAAATTCTGTAAATTTTTCGTCCCCTAGTTCCCATTTTTATAAGCATCCCTGCAAAAAATAGGCCAAAATTCGACCTCTAGCTTGGAAAAAAAGAGTATGACTCCCCAGCAAAAAGGATGTCTTGTGCTGGAAAATCATGAAAAATCACCACCTTCATGAAATGCCACGAAACTTGGTGGAAACCTTGGGAATATTATAAGTATGGTGCCTGCAAAAATCAGCTCAAAATTCGATGGCTAGACCCATTTTCCATTTTTTGGGAATTGTTTCTGGTTTTCCACTTTGAAAATTGATAAAAAAAATGGTAAGGTGAAAAATTCTGTAAATTTTTCTTCCCCTAGCTCCCATTTTTATAAGCATCCCTGCAAAAATAAGGCCAAAATTCGACCTCTAGCTTGAAAAAAGAGTATGTCTCCCAAAGAAAAAGGATGTCTTGTGCCGAAAATCATGAAACATCACCACCTTCATGAAATGCCACGAAACTTGGTGGAAACCTTGGGAATATTATAAGTATGGGGCCTGCAAAAAATCAGCTCAAAATTCGATGGCTAGACCCATTTTCCATTTTTTGGATATTGTTTCGATTTTCCAATTAGAAAATTGATAGAAACAAATGGTAAGGTGAAAAATTCTGTAAATTTTTCGACCTCTAGATCCCATTTTTATAAGCATCCCTGCAAAAAATCAGGGCAAAATTCGACCTCTAGCTTGGAAAAAAAGAGTATGTCTCTGCAGCAAAAGGATGTCGTGTGCTGGAAAATCATGAAAAAACACCACCTTCATGAAATGCCACGAAACTTGGTGGAAACCTTGGGAATGTTATAAGTATGGTGCCCGCAAAAATCAGCTCAAAATTCGATGGCTAGACCCATTTTCCATTTTTTGGGAATTATTTCGATTTTCCACTTTGAAAATTGATAAAAAAAAATGGTTAGGTTAAAAATTCTGTAAATTTTTCGTCCCCTAGCTCCCATTTTTAAAAGCATCCCTGCAAAAAATAAGGCCAAAATTCAACATCTATCTTGGAAAAAAAGAGTATGTCTCCCCAGTAAAAAGAATATCTTGTGCTGGAAAATCATGAAAATCACCACCTTCATGAAATGCCACGAAACTTGGTGGAAACCTTAGGAATATTATAAGTATGGTGCCTGCAAAAATCAACTCAAAATTCGATGGCTAGACCCATTTTCCATTTTTTGGGATTTGTTTCGGTTTTCCAATATGAAAATTGATTAAAAAAATGGTAAGGTGAAAAATACTGTAAATTTTTGGACCACTGGTTCCCATTTTTATAAGTATCCTTGCAAAAAAAAAAGGCAAAAATTCGACCTCTAGCTTGGAAAAAAAGAGTATGTCTCCTCAGCAAAAAGGATGTCTTGTGCTGGAAAATCATGAAAAATCACCACCTTCATGAAATGCCACGAAACTTGGTGGCAACCTTGGGAATATTGTAAGTATGGTGCCCGCAAAAAATCAGCTCAAAATTCGATGGTTAGACCCATTTTCCATTTTTTGGGAATTGTTTATGTTTTCCACTTTGAAAATTGATTAAAAAAATGGTAAGGTGACAAATTCTGTGAATTTTTCGACCCCTAGCTCCCATTTTTATAAGCATCCCTGCAAAAAATAAGGCCAAAATTCGACCTCTAGCTTGAAAAAAAGAGTATGTCTCCCCAGCAAAAAGGATGTCTTGTGCTGGAAAATCATGAAAAATCACCACCTTCATGAAATGCCACGAAACTTGGTGGAAACCTTGGGAATATTATAAGTATGGTGCCTGCAAAAAATCAGCTCAAAATTCGATGGCTAGACCCATTTTCCATTTTTTGGGAATTGTTTCGGTTTTCCACTTTGAAAATTGATAAAAAAAATGGTAAGGTGAAAAATTCTGTAAATTTTTCTTCCCCTAGCTCCCATTTTTATAAGCATCCCTGCAAAAATAAAAGCCAAAATTCGACCTCTAGCTTGGAAAAAAAGAGTATGTCTCCCCAGCAAAAAAGATGTCTTGTGCTGGAAAATCATGAAAAATCACCACCTTCATGAAATACCACGAAACCTGGTGGAAACCTTGGGAATATTATAAGTAGTGTGCCTGCAAAAAATCAGCTCAAAATTCGATGGCTAGACCCATTTTCCATTTTTTTGAAATTGTTTTGGTTTTCCACTTTGAAAATTGATTAAAAAAAACGGTAGGGTGAAAAATTTTGTAAATTTTTCGTCCCCTAGTTCCCACTTTTATAAGCATCCCTTCAAAAAAATCAGTCCAAAATTCGACCTCTAGCTTGGAAAAAAAAAAAGTATGTCTCCCCACCAAAAATGATGTCTTGTGCTGGAAAATCATGAAAAATCACCACCTTCATGAAATGCCACGAAACTTGGAGGAAACCTTTGGTATATTATAAGTATGGTGCCTGCAAAAAGCAGCTCAAAATTTGATGGCTAGACCCATTTTCAATTTTTTGGGAATTGTTTCGCTTTTCCACTTTGAAAATTGATTAAAAAAAATGGTAAGATGAAAAATTCTGTAAATTTTTCGACCCCTAGCTCCCATTTGTTTAAGCATCCCTGCAAAAAATAAGGCCAAAATTCGACCTCTAGCTGGAAAAAAAAGTATGTCTCCCCCGCAAAATTGATGTCTTGTGCTAGAAAATCATGAAAAATCACCACCTTCATGAAATGCCACGAAACTTGGGGGAAACCTTGGGAATATTGTAAGTATGGTGCCTGCAAAAAATCAGCTCAAAATTCGACGGCAAGACCCATTTTCCATTTTTTGGGAATTGTTTCGGTTTTCCAATTTGAAAATTGATAAAAGAAAATGGTAAGGTGAAAAATTCTGTAAATTTTCCGTCCCCTAGCTCCCATTTTTATAAGCATCCCTGCAAAAATAAGGACAAAATTCGACCTCTAGCTTGGAAAAAAAGTGTGTGTCTCCAAAGCAAAAAGGATGTCTTGTGCTGGAAAATCATGAAAAATAACCACCTTCATGAAATGATATGAAACTTGGTGTAAACCTTGAGAATATTTTAAGTATGGTGCCTGCAAAAAAGCAGCTCAAAATACGATGGCTAGACCCATTTTCAATTTTTTGGGAATTGTCCTGTTTTCCACTTTGAAAATTGATAAAAAAAATGGTAAGGTGAAAATTCTGTAAAATTTTCGTCCCCTAGCTCCCATTTTTATAAGCATCCCCTGCAAAAATAAGGCCAAAATTCGACCTCTAGCTTGAAAAAAACAGTATGTCTCCCCAAAAAAAAGGATGACTTGGCTGGAAAATCATGAAAATCACCACCTTCATGAAATGCCACGAAACTTGGTGGAAACCTTGGGAATATTATAAGTATGCTGCCTGCAAAAAAAAAATTAGCTCAAAATTCGTTGGCTAGACCCATTTTCCATTTTTTGGGAATTGTTTCGGTTTTCCACTTTGAAAATTTATAAAAAAAATGGTAAGGTGAAAAATTCTGTAAATTTTTCGTCCTCTAGCTCCCATTTGTAAAAGCATCCCTGCAAAAAAAAAGGACAAAATTCGACCTCTAGCTTGGAAAAAAAGAGTATGTCACCCCATCAAAAAGGATGTCTTGTGCTGGAAAATCATGAAAAATCACGACCCTCATGAAATGCCACGAAACTTGGTGGAAACCTTGGGAATATTATAAGTATGGCGCCTACAAAAAATAAGCTCAAAATTCGATGGCTAGACCCATTTTCCATTTTTTGGGAATTGTTTCAGTTTTCAACTTTGAAAATTGATAAAAAAAATGGTAAGGTGACAAATTCTGTAAATTTTTCCGTCCCCTAGCTCCCATTTTTATAAGCATCCCTGCAAAAAATAAGGCCAAAATTCGTCCTCTAGCTTGGAAAAAAAGAGTATGTCTCCCCAGCAAAAAGGATGTCTTGTGCTGGAAAATCATGAAAAATCACCACCTTCATAAAATGCCATGAAACTTGGTGGAAACCTTGGGAATATTATAAGTATGGTGCCTGCAAAAAAATCAGCTCAAAATTCGATGGCTAGACCCATTTTCCATTTTTTGGGAATTGTTCTGGTTTTCCACTTTCAAAATTGATAAAAAAATGATAAGGTGAAAAATCCTGTAAATTTTTAGTCCCCTAGCTCCCATTTTTAAAAGCATCCCTGCAAAAATAAGGCCAAAAGTCGACCTCTAGCTTGGAAAAAAAGAGTATGTCTCCCCAGCAAAAAGGATGTCTTGTGCTGGAAAATCATGAAAAATCACCACCTTCATGAAATGCCACGAAACTTGGTGGAAACCTTGGGAATATAATAAGTATGGTGTCTGTAAAAAATAGCTGAAAATTCGATGGCTAGACCCATTTTCCATTTTTTGGGAATTGTTTTGTTTTTCCACTTTGAAAATTGATAAAAATTGGTAAGGTGAAAAATTCTGTAAATTTTTCGTCCCCTAGGTCCCATTTTTATAACCATCCCTGCAAAAAATAAGGCCAAAATTCGACCTCTAGCTTGTAAAAAAAGAGTATGTCTCCCCAACAAAAAGGATGTCTTGTGCTGGATAATCATGAAATATCACCACCTCATGAAATGCCACAAAACTTGGTGGAAACCTTGGGAATATTATAAGTATGGTGCCTGCAAAAAATCAGCTCAAAATTCGATGGCTAGACCCATTTTCCATTTTTTAGGAATTGTTTCGGTTTTCCACTTTGAAAATTGTTAAAAACAGTGGTAAAGTTAAAAATTCTGTAAATTTTTTATCCCATAGCTCCCATTTTTATAAGCATCCCTGCTAAAAATAAGGCCAAAATTCGACCTCTAGCTTGGTAAAAAAGAGAATGTCTCCCCAGCAAAAAGGATGTCTTGTGGCCGAAAATCATGAAAAATCACACCTTCATGAA
The DNA here is from genome assembly GCA_030762895.1 of Sophora flavescens. Lineage (NCBI taxonomy): Eukaryota > Viridiplantae > Streptophyta > Magnoliopsida > Fabales > Fabaceae > Sophora > Sophora flavescens. The sequence goes on from JAUPTC010000024.1 coordinate 326,369, forward strand.
ATGCCACGGAACTTGGTGGAATACTTTGGAATATTATAAGTATGGTGCCTGCAAAAAATCAGCTCAAAATTCGATGGCTAGACCCATTTTCCATTTTTTGGGAATTGTTTCGATTTTTCACTTTGAAAATTGATTAAAAAATGGTAAAGTGAAAAATTCTGTAAATTTTTCGTCCCCTAGCTCCCATTTTTATAAGCTTCCCTGCAAAAAATGAGGCCAAAATTCGACCTCTAGCTTGGAAAAATAAAGTATGTCTCCCCAGCAAAAAGGAAGTCTCGTGCTGGAAAATGGTTCTTAAAATCACCACCTTCATGAAATGCCACGAAACTTGGTGGAAACCTTTGGAATATTATACGTATGGTGCCCTGCAAAAATCAGCTCAAAATTCGATGGCTAGACCCATTTTCCATTTTTTGGGAATTGTTTTGCTTTTCCACTTTGAAAATTGATAAAAACAATGGTAAGGTGAAAAATTCTGTAAAATTTTCTGCCCCTAGATCCCATTTTTACAAGTATCCCAGCAAAAAATAAGGCCAACATTCGACCTCTAGCTTGGAAAAAAGAGTATGTCTCCCCAACAAAAAGGATGTCTTGTGCTGGAAAATCATGAAAATTCACCACCTCCATGAAATGCCACGAAACTTTTTGGAAACCTTGGTAATATTATAATTATGGTGCCTGCAAAAAATCAGCTCAAAATTCGATGGCTAGACCCATTTTCCATTTTTTGGATATTGTTTCGGTTTTCCACTATGAAAATTGATAAAAAAAATGGTAAGGTGAAAAATTATGTAAATTTTATGACCCCTAGATCCCATTTTTATAAGCATCCTTGAAAAAAATAAGGCCAAAATTCGACCTCTAGCTGGAAAAAAAGAGTATGTCTCCCAAGCAAAAAGGATGTCTTGTGCTGGAAAATCATGAAAAATCACCACCTTCATTAAATGCCACGAAACTTGGTGGAAACCTTGGTAATATGATAAGTATGGTGCCTGCAAAAATCAGCTCAAAATTCGATGGCTAGACCCATTTTCCATTTTTTGGGAATTGTTTCGATTTTCACTTTGAAAATTGATAAAAAACAATGGTAAGGTGAAAAATTCTGCAAAATTTTCGGCCCCTAGATCCCATTTTTACAAGTATCCCTGCAAAAAATAAGGCCAAAATTTGACCTCTAGCTTTGAAAAAAAGAGTATGTCACCCCAGCAAAAAGGATGTCGTGTGTTGGAAAATCATGAAAAATCACCACCTTCATGAAATGCCACGAAACTTGGCAAAAACTTTGGGAATATTATAAGTATGGTGCCTGCAAAAAATCAGCGCAAAATTCGATGGCCAGACCCATTTTACATTTTTTGGGAATTGTTTCGGTTTTCCACTTTGAAAATTGATTTTTAAAAAATGGTAAGGTGAAAATTATGTAAATTTTTCGTCCCCTAGCTCCAATTTTTATAAGCATCCCTGCAAAAAATCAGGCCAAAATTCGACCTCTAGCTTGGAAAAAAAGAGTATGTCTCCCCAGTAAAAAGGATGTCTTGTGCCTGAAAAATCATGAAAAATCACCACCTTCATGAAAAGCCACGAAACATGGTGGAAACCTTGGGAATATTATAAGTAGGGTGCCTGCTAAAAATCATCTCAAAATTCGATGGCTAGACCCATTTTCCATTTTTTAGGAATTGTTTCAGTTTTCCACTTTGAAAATTGATAAAAAAAAATGGAAAGGTGAAAAATTCTGTAAATTTTTTGTCCCCTAGCTCCCATTTTTATAAGCATCCCTGCAAAAAAATAAGGCCAAAATTCGACTTCCAGCCTGGAAAAAAGAGTATGTCTCCCCAACAAAAAGGATGTCTTGTGCTGGAAAATCATGAAAAATCACCACCTTCATGAAATGCCACGAAACTTGGTGGAAACCTTGGGAATATTATAAGTAGTGTGCCTGCAAAAAACCAGCTCAAAATTCGATGGCTAGACCCATTTTCCATTTTTTGGGAATTGTTTTGTTTTTCCACTTTGAAAATTGATAAAAAAAATGGTAAGGTGAAAAATTCAGTAAATTTTTCGTCCCCTAGCTCCCATTTTTAGAAGCATCCCTGCAAAAAATAGGCCAAAATTCGACCTCTAGCTTGGAAAAAAAGAGTATCTCTCCCCAACAAAAAGGATGTCTGGTGCTGGAAAATCATGAAAAATCACCACCTTCATGAAATGCCACGAAACTTGGTGGAAACCTTGGGAATATTATAAGTTTGATGCCTGTAAAAAATCAACTGAAAATTCGATGGCTAGACCCATTTTCCATTTTTTGGGAATTGTTTCGCTTTTCCACTTTGAAAATTGATAAAAAAAAATGGTAAGGTGAAAAATTATGTAAATTTTTCGTCCCCTAGCTCCCATTTTTATAAGCATCTTTGCAAAAAATAAGGCCAAAATTCGACCTCTAGCTTGGAAAAAAGAGTATGTCTCCCCAGCAAAAATGATATCTTGTGCTGTAAAATCATGAAAAATCACCACCTTCATGAAATGCCACGAAACTTGGTGAAACCTTGGGAATATTATAAGTATGGTGCCTGCAAAAAATATTAGCTCAAAATTCGATGGCTAGACCCATTTTCCATTTTTTGGGAATTGTTTTGGTTTTCCACTTTGAAAATTCATAAAAAAAAATGGTATGGTGAAAAATTCTGTAAACTTTTCGTCCCATAGCTCCCATTTTTATAAGCATTCCTGCAAAAAAAATCAGTCCAAAATTCGACCTCTAGCTTGGAAAAAAAAAAGTATGTCTCCCCACCAAAAATGATGTCTTGTGCTGGAAAATCATGAAAAATCACCACCTTCATGAAATGCCACGAAACTTGGTGGAAACCTTGGGAATATTATAAGTATGGTGCCTGCAAAAAATCAGCTCAAAATTCGATGGCTAGACCCATTTTCCATTTTTTGGGAATTGTTTCGGTTTTCCACTTTGAAAATTGATAAAAAAAATGGTAAGGTGAAAAATTCTGTAAATTTTTCGTCCCCTAGCTCCCATTTTTATAAGCATCCCTGCAAAAAATAAGGCCAAAATTCGACCTCTAGCTTGGAAAAAAAGAGTATGTCTCCCCAGCAAAAAGGATGTCTTGTGCTGGAAAATCATGAAAAATCACCACCTTCATGAAATGCCACGAAACTTGGTGGAAACCTTGGGAATATTATAAGTATGGTGCCTGCACATAAATCAGCACAAAAAAAGAATGCTAGACCCATTATCCATTTTTTGGGAATTGTTTCTGGTTTTCCACTTTGAAAATTGATAAAAAATGGTAAGGTGAAAATTCTGTAAATTTTTCTTCCCCTAGCACCTATTTGTATAAGCTTCCCTGAAAAAATTACGGCCAAAATTCGACCTCTAACTTGGAAAAAAGAGTATGTCTCCCCAGCAAAAAGGATGTCTTGTGCTGGAAAATCATGAAAAATCACCACCTTCATGAAATGCCACGAAACTTGGTGGAAACCTTGGGAATATTATAAGTATGGTGCCTGCAAAAAATCAGCTCAAAATTCGATGGCTAGACCCATTTTCCATTTTTTGGGAATTGTTTTGGTTTTCCACTTTGAAAATTGATAAAAAAAATGGTAAGGTGAAAAATTCTGTAAATTTTTCGTCCCCTAGATCCCATTTTTATAAGCATCCCTGCAAAAAATAAGGCCAAAATTCGACCTCTAGCTTGGAACAAAAGAGTATGTCTCCCCAGCAAAAAGGATGTCTTGTGCTGGAAAATCATGAAAAATCACCACCTTCATGAAATGCAACGAAACTTGGTGGAAACCTTGGGAATATTATAAGTATGGTGCCTGCAAAAAATCAGCTCAAAATTCGATGGCTAGACCCATTTTCCATTTTTTGGGAATTGTTTCGGTTTTCCACTTAGAAAATTGATAAAAAAAATGGTAAGGTTAAAAATTCTGTAAATTTTTTCTTCCCCTAGCTCCCATTTTTATAAGCATCCCTACAAAAAATAAGGCCAAAATTCGACCTCTAGCTTGGATAAAAAAAGAGTATGTCTCCCCAGCAAAAAGGATGTCTTGTGCTGGAAAATCATGAAAAATTACCACCTTCATGAAATGCCACGAAACTTGGTGGAAACCTTGGCAATATTAGAAGTATGGTTCCTGCAAAAAATCAGCTCAAAATTCGATGGCTAGACCCATTTTCCATTTTTTGGGAATTGTTTCGGTTTTCCAATTTGAAAATTGATAAAAAAAAATGGTAAGGTGAAAAATTCTGTAAATTTTTCTTCCCCTAGCTCCCATTTTTATAAGCATCCCTGCAAAAAATAAGGCCAAAATTCGACCTCTAGCTTGGAAAAAAAGAGTATGTCTCCCCAGCAAAAAGGATGTCTTGTGCTGGAAAATCATGAAAAATCACCACCTTCATGAAATGCCACGAAACTTGGTGGAAACCTTGGGAATATTATAAGTATGGTGCCTGCAAAAAATCAGCTCAAAATTCGATGGCTAGACCCATTTTCCATTTTTTGGGAATTGTTTCGGTTTTCCACTTTGAAAATTGATAAAAAAAATGGTAAGGTGAAAAATTCTGTAAATTTTTCGTCCCCTAGCTCCCATTTTTATAAGCATCCCTGCAAAAAATAAGGCCAAAATTCGACCTCTAGCTTGGAAAAAAAGAGTATGTCTCCCCAGCAAAAAGGATGTCTTGTGCTGGAAAATCATGAAAAATCACCACCTTCATGAAATGCCACGAAACTTGGTGGAAACCTTGGGAATATTATAAGTATGGTGCCTGCAAAAAAATCAGCTCAAAATTCGATGGCTAGACCCATTTTCCATTTTTTGGGAATTGTTTCGGTTTTCCACTTTGAAAATTGATAAAAAAAATGGTAAGGTGAAAAATTCTGTAAATTTTTTGTCCCCTAGCTCCCATTTTTATAAGCATCCCTGCAAAAAATAAGGCCAAAATTCGACCTCTAGCTTGGAAAAAAAGAGTATGTCTCCCCAGCAAAAAGGATGTCTTGTGCTGGAAAATCATGAAAAATCACCACCTTCATGAAATGCCACGAAACTTGGTGGAAACCTTGGGAATATTATAAGTATGGTGCCTGCAAAAAATCAGCTCAAAATTCGATGGCTAGACCCATTTTCCATTTTTTGGGAATTGTTTTGGTTTTCCACTTTGAAAATTGCTATAAAAAAAATGGTAAGGTGAAAAATTCTGTAAATTTTGCTTCCCCTAGCTCCCATTTTTATAAGCATCCCCGCAAAAAAATCAGGCCAAAATTCAACCTCTAGCTTGGAAAAAAAGAGTATGTCTCCCCAGTAAAAAGGATGTCTTGTGCTGGAAAATCATGAAAAATCACCACCTTCATGAAATGCCACGAAACTTGGTGGAAACCTTGGGAATATTATAAGTATGGTGTCTGCAAAAAATTAGCTCAAAATTCGATGGCTAGACCCATTTTCCATTTTTTGGAAATTGATTCGGTTTTCCACTTTGAAAATTGATAAAAACAATTGGTAAGGTGAAAAATTCTGTAAATATTTCGACCCCTAGATCCCATTTTTATAAGCGTCCTTGAAAAAAATCAGGCCAAAATTCGACCACTAGCTTGGAAAAAAAGAGTATGTCTCCCCAGCAAAAAGGATGTCTTGTGCTGGAAAATCATGAAAAATCACCACCTTCATGAAATGCCACGAAACTTGGTGGAATCCTTGGGAACATTATAAGTATGGTGCCTGCAAAAAATTAGCTCAAAATTCGATGGCTAGACCCATTTTCCATTTTTTAGGAATTGTTTCGGCTTTCCATTTTGAAAATTGATAAAAAACAAATGGTAAGGTAAAAAATTCTGTAAATTTTTCTTCCCCTAGCTCCCATTTTTATAAGCATCCCTGCAAAAATAAGGCCAAAATTCGACCTCTAGCTTGGAAAAAAGAGTATGTCTCCCCAAAGAAAAAGGAGGTTTGTCGAAAATCATGAAAAATCACCACCTTCATGAAATGCCACGAAACTTGGTGGAAACCTTGGGAATATTATAAGTATGGTGCCTGCAAAAAATCAGCTCAAAATTCGATGGCTAGACCCATTTTCCATTTTTTGGGAATTGTTTCGGTTTTCCACTTTGAAAATTGATAAAAAAAAATGGTAAGGTGAAAAATTCTGTAAATTTTTCTTCCCCTAGCTCCCATTTTTATAAGCATCCCTGCAAAAAATAAGGCCAAAATTCGACCTCTAGCTTGGAAAAAAAGAGTATGTCTCCCCAGCAAAAAGGATGTCTTGTGCTGGAAAATCATGAAAAATCACCACCTTCATGAAATGCCACGAAACTTGGTGGAAACCTTGGGAATATTATAAGTATGGTGCCTGCAAAAAATCAGCTCAAAATTCGATGGCTAGACCCATTTTCCATTTTTTGGGAATTGTTTCGGTTTTCCACTTTGAAAATTGATAAAAAAATGGTAAGGTGAAAAATTCTGTAAATTTTTCGTCCCCTAGCTCCCATTTTTATAAGCATCCCTGGAAAAAATCAGGCCAAAATTCGACCTCTAACTTAGAAAAAAAAAGTGTATGTCTCCCTAGCAAAAAGGATGTCTTGTGCTGGAAAATAAAGAAAAATCACCACCTTCATGAAATGCCACGAAACTTTGTGGAAACCTTGTGAATATTATATGTATGGTGCCTGCAAAAATCAGCTCAAAATTTGATGGCTAGACCCATTTTTCAGTTTTTGGGAATTGTTTCGGTTTTCAACTTAGAAAATTGATAAAAAAATGGTAAGGTTAAAAATTCCATAAATTTTTTCTTCCCCTAGCTCCCATTTTTATAAGCATCCCTGCAAAAAATTATGCCAAAATTCGACCTCTAGCTTGGATAAAAAGAGTATGTCTCCCCAGCAAAAAGGATGTCTTGTGCTGGAAAATCATGAAAAATTACCCCCTTCTTGAAATGCCACGAAACATGGTGAAAACCTTGGGAATATTATAAGTATGGTGCCTGCAAAAAATCAGCTCAAAATTCGATGGCTAGACCCATTTTCCATTTTTTGGGAATTGTTTCGGTATTCCACTTTGAAAATTGAATATAAAAAATTGGTAAGGTGAAAAATTCTGTAAATTTTTCATCCCTACGATCCCATTTTTATAAGCATCCCTGCAAAAAATAAGCCAAAAATTCGACCTCTACCTTGGAAAAAAATGTATGTCTCCCTAGTAAAAAGGATGTCCTGTGCTGGAAAATCATGAAAAATCAGCACCTTCATGAAATGACACGAAACTTGGTGGAAACCTTCGGAATATTATAAGTACGGTTCCTGCAAAAAAATTAACTCAAAATTTGATGGCTAGACCCATTTTCCATTTTTTGGGAATTGTTTCTGTTTTCCACATGGAAAATTGATAAAAAAAATGGTAAGGTGAAAAATTCTGTAAATTTTTTGTCCCCTAGCTCCCATTTTTATAAGCATCCCTGCAAAAAATAAGGCCAAAATTCGACCTCTAGATTGGAAAAAAAGTGTATGTCTCCCCAGCAAAAAGGATGTCTTGTGCTGGAAAATCATGAAAAATCCCCACCTTCATGAAATGATATGAAACTTGCTGGAAACCTTGGGAATATTATAAGTATGGTTCCTGCAAAAAAATAGCTCAAAATTCGATGGCTAGACCCATTTTCCATTTTTTGGGAATTGTTTCGGTTTTCCACTTGGAAAATTGATAGAAAAAATGGTAAGGTGAAAAATTCTGTAAAGTTTTCTTCCCCTAGCTCCCATTTTTATAAGCATCCCTGCAAAAAATAAGGCCAAAATTCGACCTCTAGCTTGGAAAAAAAGAGTATGTCTCCCCAGCAAAAAGGATGTCTTGTGCTGGAAAATCATGAAAAATCACCACCTTCATGAAATGCCACGAAACTTGGTGGAAACCTTGGGAATATTATAAGTATGGTGCCTGCAAAAAATAAGCTCAAAATTCGATGGCTAGACCCATTTTCCATTTTTTGGGAATTGTTTCGGTTTTCCACTTTTAAAAATGATAAAAAAAAATGGTAGCGAGAAAAATTCTATAAATTTTTTTTCCCCTAGCTCCTATTTGTATAAGCACCCCTGCAGAAAATAAGGCCAAAATTCGACCTCTAACTTGGAAAAAAGAGTATGTCTCCCCAGCAAAAAGGATGTCTTGTGCTGGAAAATCATGAAAAATCACCACCTTCATGAAATGTCACGAAACTTGGTGGAAACCTTCGGAATATTATAAGTATGGTTCCTGCAAAAAAATAGCTCAAAATTCGATGGCTAGACCCATTTTCCATTTTTTGGGAATTGTTTCGGTTTTCCACTTGGAAAATTGATAAAAAAAATGGTAAGGTGAAAAATTCTGTAAATTTTTTGTCCCCTAGCTCCCATTTTTATAAGCATCCATACAAAAAATAAGGCCAAAATTCGACATCTAGCTTGGAAAAAAAGTGTATGTCTCCCCAGCAAAAAGGATGTCTTGTGCTGGAAAATCATGAAAAATCACCACCTTCATGAAATGCCACGAAACTTGGTGGAAACCTTTGGAATATTATAAGTATGGTACCTGCAAAAAATCAACTCAAAATTCGATGGCTAGACCCATTTTCCATTTTTTGGGAATTGTTTCGGTTTTCCACTTTGAAAATTGATAAAAACAATGGTAAGGTGAAAAATTCTGTAAATTTTTCGTCCCCTAGCTCCCATTTTTATAAGCATGCCTGCAAAAACTAAGGCCAGAATTCGACCTCTAGCTTGGAAAAAAAGAGTATGTCTCCCCAGCAAAAATGATGTCTTGTGCTGGAAAATCATGAAAAATCACCACCTTCATGAAATGATATGAAACATGGTGGAAACCTTGGGAATATTATAAGTATGGTGCCTGCAACAAATAAGTTCAAAATTCGATGGCTTGACGCATTTTCCATATTTTGGGAATTGTTTCGGTTTTCCATTTTGAAAATTGATAAAACAAAAAATGTAAGGTGAAAAATTCTATAAATTTTTCTTCCCCTAGCTCCCATTTTTATAAGCATCCATACAAAAAATAAGGCCAAAATTCGACATCTAGCTTGGAAAAAAATTGTATTTCTCCCCATCAAAAAGGATGTCTTGTACTGGAAAATCATGCAAAATCACCACCTTCATGAAATGCCACGAAACATGGTGGAAACCTTTGGAATATTATAGTTATGGTGCCTGCAAAAAATCAGCTCAAAATTCGATGGCTAGACCCATTTTCCATTTTTTGGGAATTGTTTCGATTTTCCACTTGGAAAATTGATAAAAAAAAAAAGGGTAAGGTGAAAAATTCTGTTAATTTTTCGTCCCCTAGCACCCATTTTTATAAGCATCCCTACAAAAATTAAGGCCAACATTCGACCTCTAGCTTGGAAAAAAAGTGTATGTCTCCCCAGCAAAAAGGATGTCTTGTACTGGAAAATCATGCAAAATCACCACCTTCATGAAATGCCACGAAACATGGTGGAAACCTTTGGAATATTATAGTTATGGTGCCTGCAAAAAATCAGCTCAAAATTCGATGGCTAGACCCATTTTCCATTTTTTGGGAATTGTTTCGGTTTTCAACTTTGAAAATTGATAAAAAAAAGGGAAAGGTGAAAAATTCTGTTAATTTTTCGTCCCCTAGCTCCCATTTTTATAAGCATCCCTACAAAAATTAAGGCCAAAATTCGACCTCTAGCTTGGAAAAAAAGAGTATGTCTCCCCAGCAAAAAGGATGTCTTGTGCTGGAAAATCATGAAAAATCACCACCTTCATTAAATGCCACGAAACTTGGTGGAAACCTTGGGAATATTATAAGTATGGTGCCTGCAACAAATAAGCTCAAAATTCGATGGCTAGACCCATTTTCCATTTTTTGGGAATTGTTTCGGTTTTCCACTTTGAAAATTGATAAAACAAAAAATGTAAGGTGAAAAATTCTGTAAATTTTTCTTCCCCTAGCTCCCATTTTTATAAGCATCCCTGCAAAAAATAAGGCCAAAATTCGACCTCTAGCTTGGAAAAAAAGTATATGTCTCCCCAGCAAAAAGGATGTCTTGTGCTGGAAAATCATGAAAAATCACCACCTTCATGAAATGTCACGAAACTTGGTGGAAACCTTCGGAATATTATAAGTATGGTTCCTGCAAAAAAATAGCTCAAAATTCGATGGCTAGACCCATTTTCCATTTTTTGGGAATTGTTTCGGTTTTCCACTTGGAAAATTGATAAAAAAATGGTAAGGTGAAAAATTCTGTAAATTTTTTGTCCCCTAGCTCCCATTTTTATAAGCATCCATACAAAAAATAAGGCCAAAATTCGACATCTAGCTTGGAAAAAAAGTGTATGTCTCCCCAGCAAAAAGGATGTCTTGTGCTGGAAAATCATGAAAAATCACCACCTTCATGAAAAGCCACGAAACTCTGTGGAAACCTTGGGAATATTATAAGTATGGAGCCTGCAAAAAATCACCTCAAAATTCGACGGCAAGACCCATTTTTCATTTTTTGGGAATTGTTTCGGTTTTCCACTTTGAAAATTGATAAAAAAAATGGTAAGGTTGAAAATTCTGTAAATTTTTAGTCCCCTAGCTCCCATTTTTTAAGCATCCCTGCAAAAAATAAGGCCAAAATTCGACCTCTAGCTTGGAAAAAAAGTGTATGTCTCCCCAGCAAAAAGGATGTCTTGTGCTGGAAAATCATGAAAAATCACCACCTTCATGAAATGCCACGAAACTTGGTGAAAACCTTCGGAATATTATAAGTATGGTGCCTGCAACGTATAAGCTAAAAATTCTATGGCTAGACCCATTTTCCATTTTTTGGGAATTGTTTCGGTTTTCCACTTTGAAAATTGATAAAAAAAATGGTGAGTTGAAAAATTCTGTAAATTTTCCGTCCCCTAGCTCCCATTTTTATAAGCATCCCTGCAAAAAATAAGGCCAAAATTCGACCTCTAGCTTGGAAAAAAAGTGTATGTCTCCCCAGCAAAAAGGATGTCTTGTGCTGGAAAATCATGAAAAATCACCACCTTCATGAAATGCCACGAAACTTGGTGGAAACCTTTGGAATATTATAAGTATGGTACCTGCAAAAAATCAAATCAAAATTCGATGGCTAGACCCATTTTCCATATTTTGGGAATTGTTTCGGTTTTCCACTTGGGAAATTGATAAAAAAAATGGTAAGGTGAAAAATTCTGTAAAGTTTTTTGTTCCCTAGCGCCAATTTTTATAAGCATCCATACAAAAAATAAGGCCAAAATTCGACATCTAGCTTGGAAAAAAAGTGCATGTCTCCCCAGCAAAAAGGATGTCTTGTGCTGGAAAATCATGAAAAATCACCACCTTCATGAAATGCCACGAAACTTGGTGGAAACCTTTGGAATATTATAAGTATGGTACCTGCAAAAAATCAACTCAAAATTCGATGGCTAGACCCATTTTCCATTTTTTGGGAATTGTTTCGGTTTTCCACTTTGAACATTGATAAAAAAAAAGGTAAGTTGAAAAATTCTGTAAATTTTTCGTCCCCTAGCTCCCATTTTTATAAGCATGCCTGCAAAAAATAAGGCCATAATTCGACCTCTAGCTTGGAAAAAAAAGAGTATGTCTGCTCAGCAAAAAGGATGTCTTGTGCTGGAAAATCATGAAAAATCACAACCTTCATGAAATGCCACGAAACATGGTGAAAACCTTGGGAATATTATAAGTATGGCGCCTGCAACATATAAGCTAAAAATTCGATGGCTAGACCCATTTTCCATTTTTTGGGAATTGTTTCGGTTTTCCACTTTGAAAATTGATAAAAAAAATGGTAAGTTGAAAAATTCTGTAAATTTTCCGTCCCCTAGCTCCCATTTTTATAAGCATCCCTGCAAAAAATAAGGCCAAAATTCGACCTCTAGCTTGGAAAAAAAGTGTATGTCTCCCCAGCAAAAAGGATGTCTTGTGCTGGAAAATCATGAAAAATCACCACCTTCATGAAATGATATGAAACTTGGTGGAAACCTTGGGAATATTATAAGTATGGTTCCTGCAAAAAATTAGCTCAAAATTCGATGGCTAGACCCATTTTCCATATTTTGGGAATTGTTTCGGTTTTCCATTTTGAAAATTGATAAAAAAAATGGTAAGGTGAAAAATTCTGTAAATTTTTTGTCCCCTAGCTCCCATTTTTATAAGCATCCATACAAAAAATAAGGCCAAAATTCGACATCTAGCTTGGAAAAAAAGTGTATGTCTCCCCAGCAAAAAGGATGTCTTGTACTGGAAAATCATGCAAAATCACCACCTTCATGAATTGCCACGAAACATGGTGGAAACCTTTGGAATATTATAGTTATGGTGCCTGCAAAAAATCAGCTCAAAATTCGATGGCTAGACCCATTTTCCATTTTTTGGGAGTTGTTTCGGTTTTCAACTTTGAAAATTGATAAAAAAAAAAAGGGTAAGGTGAAAAATTCTGTTAATTTTTCGTCCCCTAGCTCCCATTTTTATAAGCATCCCTACAAAAATTAAGCCCAAAATTCGACCACTAGCTTGGAAAAAAAAAGAGTATGTCTCCCCAGCAAAAAGGATATCTTGTGCTGGAAAATCATGAAAAATCACCACCTTCATTAAATGCCACGAAACTTGGTGTAAACCTTGGGAATATTATAAGTATGGTGCCTGCAACAAATAAGCTCAAAATTCGATGGCTCGACCCATTTTCAATTTTTTAGGAATTGTTTCGGTTTTCCATTTTGAAAATTGATAAAACAAAAAATGTAAGGTGAAAAATTCTGTAAATTTTTCTCCCCCTAGCACCCATTTTTATAAGCATCCCTGTAAAAAATATGGCGAAAATTCGACCTCTAGCTTGGTAAAAAAGAGTATGTCTCCCCAGCAAAAAGGATGTCTTGAGCTGGAAAATCATGAAAAATCACAACCTTCATGAAATGTCACGAAACATGGTGGAAACCTACGGAATATTATAAGTATGGTTCCTGCCAAAAATTAGCTCAAAATTCGATGGCTAGACCCATTTTCCATATTTTGGGAATTGTTTCGGTTTTCCACTTGGGAAATTGATAAAAAAAAATGGTAAGGTGAAAAATTCTGTAAATTTTTTGTTCCCTAGCTCCCATTTTTATAAGCATCCATACAAAAAATAAGGCCAAAATTCGACATCTAGCTTGGAAAAAAAGTGTATGTCTCCCCAGCAAAAAGGATGTCTTGTGCTGGAAAATCATGAAAAATCACCACCTTCATGAAATGCCACGAAACTTGGTGGAAACCTTTGGAATATTATAAGTATGGTACCTGCAAAAAATCAACTCAAAATTCGATGGCAAGATCCATTTTCCATTTTTTGGGAATTGTTTCGGTTTTCCACTTTGAACATTGATAAAAAAAATGGTAAGTTGAAAAATTCTGTAAATTTTTCGTCCCCTAGCTCCCATTTTTATAAGCATGCCTGCAAAAAATAAGGCCATAATTCGACCTCTAGCTTGGAAAAAAAGAGTATGTCTCCCCAGCAAAAAGGATGTCTTGTGCTGGAAAATCATGAAAAATCACCACCTTCATGAAATGCCACGAAACATGGTGAAAACCTTGGGAATATTATAAGTATGGTGCCTGCAACATATCAGCTAAAAATTCGATGGCTAGACCCATTTTCCATTTTTTGGGAATTGTTTCGGTTTTCCACTTTGAAAATTGATAAAAAAAATGGTGAGGTGAAAAATTCTGTAAATTTTTCGTCCCCTAGCTCCCATTTTTATAAGCATCCCTGCAAAAAATAAGGCCAAAATTCGACCTCTAGCTTGGAAAAAAAGTGTATGTCTCCCCAGCAAAAAGGATGTCTTGTGCTGGAAAATCATGAAAAATTACGCCCTTCATGAAATGATATGAAACTTGGTGGAAACCTTGGGAATATTATAAGTATGGTTCCTGCAAAAAATTAGCTCAAAATTCGATGGGTAGACCCATTTTCCATATTTTGGGAATTGTTTCGGTTTTCCATTTTGAAAATTGATAAAAAAATGGTAAGGTGAAAAATTCTGTAAATTTTTCGTCCCCTAGCTCCCATTTTTATAAGCATCCCTGCAAAAAATAAGGCCAAAATTCGACCTCTCGCTGGAAAAAAAGAGTATGTCTCCCCAGCAAAAAGGATGTCTTGTGCTGGAAAATCATGAAAAATCATCACCTTCATGAAAAGCCACGAAACTTGGTGGAAACCTTGGGAATATTATAAGTATGGAGCCTGCAAAAAATCACCTCAAAATTCGACGGCAAGACCCATTTTCCATTTTTTGGGAATTGTTTCGGTTTTCCACTTTGAAAATTGATAAAAAAAATGGCAAGGTGAAAAATTCTGTAAATTTTTCGTCCCCTAGCTCCCATTTTTTAAGCATCCTTGCAATAAATAAGGCCAAAATTCGACCTCTAGCTTGGAAAAAAAGTGTATGTCTCCCCAGCAAAAAGGATGTCTTCTGATGGAAAATCATGAAAAATCACCACCTTCATGAAATGTCACGAAACTAGGTGGAAACCTTCGGAATATTATAAGTATGGTTCCTGCAAAAAATTAGCTCAAAATTCGATGGCTAGTCCCATTTTCCATATTTTGGGAATTGTTTCGGTTTTCCACTTGGAAAATTGATTAAAAAAATGGTAAGGTGAAAAATTCTGTAAATTTTTTGTTCCCTAGATCCCATTTTTATAAGCATCCCTGCAAAAAATAAGGCCAAAATTCGACCTCTAGCTTGGAAAAAAAGAGTATGTCTCCCCAGCAAAAAGGATGTCTTGTGCTGGAAAATCATGAAAAATCACAACCTTCCTGAAATGCCACGAAACATGGTGGAAACCTTTGGAATATTATTAGTATGGTGCCTGCAAAAAATCAGCTCAAAATTCGATGGCTAGACCCATTTTCCATTTTTTGGGAATTGTTTCGGTTTTCAACTTTGAAAATTGATAAAAAAAGCGTAAGGTGAAAAATTCTGTTAATTTTTCGTCCCCTAGCTCCCAATTTTATAAGCATCCCTACAAAAAATAAGGCCAAAATTCGACCTCTAGCTTGGAAAAAAAGAGTATGTCTCCCCAGCAAAAAGGATGTCTTGTGCTGGAAAATAATGAAAAATCACCACCTTCATGAAATGCCACGAAACTTGGTGGAAGCCTTTGGAATATTATTAGTATGGTGCCTGCAAAAAATCAGCTCAAAATTCGATGGCTAGACCCATTTTCCATTTTTTGGGAATTGTTTCGGTTTTCAACTTTGAAAATTGATAAAAAAAGCGTAAGGTGAAAAATTCTGTTAATTTTTCGACCCCTAGCTCCCAATTTTATAAGCATCCCTACAAAAAATAAGGCCAAAATTCGACCTCTAGCTTGGAAAAAAAGAGTATGTCTCCCCAGCAAAAAGGATGTCTTGTGCTGGAAAATCATGAAAAATCACCACCTTCATGAAATGCCACGAAACTTGGTGGAAACCTTTGGAATATTATAAGTATGGTACCTGCAAAAAATCAACTCAAAATTCGATGGCTAGACCCATTTTCCATATTTTGGGAATTGTTTCGGTTTTCCACTTGGGAAATTGATAAAAAAAATGGTAAGGTGAAAAATTCTGTAAATTTTTTGTTCCCTAGCTCCCATTTTTATAAGCATCCATACAAAAAATAAGGGCAAAATTCGACATCTAGCTTGGAAAAAAATTGTATGTCTCCCCAGCAAAAAGGATGTCATGTGCGGGAAAATCTTGAAAAATCACCACCTTCATGAAATGCCACGAAACTTGGTGGAAACCTTTGGAATATTATAAGTATGGTACCTGCAAAAAATCAACTCAAATTTCGACGGCAAGACCCATTTTCCATTTTTTTGGGAATTGTTTCGGTTTTCCACTTTGAAAATTGATAAAAAAAATGGTAAGTTGAAAAATTCTGTAAATTTTTCGTCCCCTAGCTCCCATTTTTTAAGCATCCCTGCAAAAAATAAGGCAAAAATTCGACCTCTAGCTTGGAAAAAAAGAGTATGTCTCCCCAGCAAAAAGGATGTCTTGTGCTGGAAAATCATGAAAAATCACAACCTTCTTGAAATGCCATGAAACATGGTGGAAACCTTTGGAATATTATTAGTATGGTGCCTGCAAAAAATCAGCTCAAAATTCGATGGCTAGAGCCATTTTCCATTTTTTGGGAATTGTTTCGGTTTTCCACTTTGAAAATTGATAAAAAAAGCGTAAGGTGAAAAATTCTGTTAATTTTTCGTCCCCTAGCTCCCATTTTTATAAGCATCCCTACAAAAAATAAGGCTAAAATTCGACCTCTAGCTTGGAAAAAAAGAGAATGTCTCCCCAGCAAAAAGGATGTCCTGTGCTGGAAAATCATGAAAAATCACCACCTTCATTAAATGCCACGAAACTTGGTGGAAACCTTGGGAATATTATAAGTATGGTGCCTGCAACAAATAAGCTCAAAATTCGATGGCTAGACCAATTTTCCATTTTTTGGGAATTGTTCCGGTTTTCCAATTTGAAAATTGATAAAACAAAAAATGTAAGGTGAAAAATTCTGTAAATTTTTCTTCCCCTAGCTCCCATTTTTATAAGCATCCCTGCAAAAAATAAGGCCAAAATTCGACCTCTAGCTTGGAAAAAAAGTGTATGTCTCCCCAGCAAAAAGGATGTCTTGTGCTGGAAAATCATGAAAAATCACCACCTTCATGAAATGCCACGAAACTTGGTGGAAACATTTGGAATATTATAAGTATGGTTCCTGCAAAAAATCAGCTCAAAATTCGATGGCTAGACCCATTTTCCATTTTTTGGGAATTGTTTCGGTTTTCCACTATGAAAATTGATAAAAACAATGGTAAGGTGAAAAATTCTGTAAATTTTTCTTCCCAATCTCCTCTTTGTATAAGCATCCCTACAAAAAATAAGGCCAAAATTCGACCTCTAGCATGGAAAAAAAGAGTATATCTCCCAAGCAAAAAGGATGTCTTGTGCTGGAAAATCATAAAAAATCACCACCTTCATTAAATGCCACGAAACTTGGTGGAAACCTTGGGAATATTATAAGTATGGTGCCTGCAAAAAAGCAGCTCAAAATTCGATGGCTAGACCCATTTTCCATTTTTTGAGAATTGTTTCAGTTTTCCACTTTGAAAATCGATTAAAAAAAATGGTAAGGTGAAAAATTCGATAAATTTTTCTTCCCCTTGCCTATTTGTATAAGCATCCCTGCAAAAAATAAGGCCAAAATTCGACCTCTACCTTGGAAAAAAAGAGTATGTCTCCCAGCAAAAAGGATGTCTTGTGCTGGAAAATCAAGAAAAATCACCACCTTCATGAAATGCCACGAAACTTTGTGGAAACCTTGGGAATATTGTATGTATGATGCCTGCAAAAGTCAGCTCAAAATTCGATGGTTAGACCCATTTTTCAGTTTTTGGGAATTGTTTCGGTTTTCCACTTTGAAAATTGATTAAAAAAATGGTAAGGTTAAAAATTCTGTAAATTGTTTCGTCCCCTAGCTCCCATTGTTATAAACATCCTGCAAAAAATAAAGCCAAAATTCGACCTCTAGCTTGGAAAAAAAGAGTATGTCTCCCCAGCAATAAGGATGTCTTGTGCTGCAAAATCATGAAAAATCACCACCTTCATGAAATGCCACGAAACTTAGTGAAAACCTTGGGAATATTATATGTATGGTGCCTGCAAAAAATCAGCTCAAAATTCGAAGGCTAGACCCATTTTCCAGTTTTTGGGAATTGTTTCGGTTTTCCACTTAGAAAATTGATTAAAAAAATGGTAAGGTTAAAAATTCTGTAAGTTTTTCATCCCCAAGCTCCCATTTTTATAAGTATCCCAACAAAAAATAAGACCAAAATTCGACCTCTAGCTTGGAAAAAAAGGGTATGTCTCCCCAGCAAAAAGGATATCTTGTGCTGGAAAATAATGAAAAATCACCACCTTCATGAAATGCCACGAAACTTGGTGGAAACCTTGGGAATATTATAAGTATGGTGCCTGAAACAAATCAGCTCAAAATTCGATGGCTAGACCCATTTTCCATTTTTTGGGAATTGTTTCGGTTTTCCTCTTTGAAAATTGATAAAAAAAATGCTAAGGGGAAAAATTCTGTAAATTTTTCGTCCCCTAGCTCCCATTTTAATAAGCATCCCTGCAAAAAATAAGGCCAAAATTCTACCTCTATCTTGGAAAAAAAGAGTATGCCTCCCAGCAAAAAGGATGTCTTATGCTGGAAAATCATGAAAAATCACAACCTTCATGAAATGCCACGAAACTTTGTGGAAATCTTGGGAATATTATAAGTATGGTGGCTGCAAAAAATCAGCTAAAATTCGATGGCTTGACCCATTTTCCATTTTTTGAGAATTGTTTCGGTTTTCCACTTTGAAAATTGATTAAAAAAATGGTAAGGTGAAAAATTCTATAAATTTTTCTTCCCCTTGCCTATTTGTATAAGCATCCCCGCAAAAATAAGGCCAAAATTCGACCTCTACCTTGGAAAAAAAGAGTATGTCTCCCCAGCAAAAAGGATGTCTTGTGCTGGAAAATCAAGAAAAATCACCACCTTCATGAAATGCCACGAAACTTAGTGGAAACCGTGGGAATATTGTATGTATGATGCCCTGCAAAAGTCAGCTCAAAATTCGATGGTTAGACCCATTTTTCAGTTTTTGGGAATTGTTTCTGTTTTCCACTTTGAAAATTGATAAAAAAAAATGGTAAGGTTAAAAATTCTGTAAATTTTTTCGTCCCCTAGCTCCCATTGTTATAAGCATGACTGCAAAAAATAAAGCCAAAATTCGACCTCTAGCTTGGAAAAAAAGAGTATGTCTCCCAAGCAATAAGGATGTCTTGTGCTGCAAAATCATGAAAAATCACCACCTTCATGAAATGCCACGAAACTATGAGAAAACCTTGGGAATATTATGTGTATGGTGCCTGCAAAAAATCAGCTCAAAATTTGAAGGCTAGACCCATTTTCCAGTTTTTGGGAATTGTTTCGGTTTTCCACTTAGAAAATTGATTAAAAAAATGGTAAGGTTAAAAATTCTGTAAATTTTTCGACCCCTAGCTCCCGTTTTTATAAGTATCCCAACAAAAAATAAGACCAAAATTCGACCTCTAGCTTGGAAAAAAAGGGTATGTCTCCCCAGCAAAAAGGATGTCTTGTGCTGGAAAATCATGAAAAATCACCACCTTCATGAAATGCCACGAAACTTGGTGGAAACCTTGGGAATATTATAAGTATGGTGCCTGCAACAAATCAGCTCAAAATTCGATGGCTAGACCCATTTTCCATTTTTTGGGAATTGTTTCGGTTTTCCTCTTTGAAAATTGATAAAAAAATGCTAAGGGGAAAAATTCTGTAAATTTTTCGTCCGCTAGCTCCCATTTTAATAAGCATCCCTGCAAAAAATAAGGCCAAAATTCGACCTCTATCTTGGAAAAAAAGAGTATGTCTCCCAGCAAAAAGGATGTCTTATGCTGGAAAATCATGAAAAATCACAACCTTCATGAAATGCCACGAAACTTTGTGGAAATCTTGGGAATATTATAAGTATGGTGGCTGCAAAAAATCAGCTCAAAATTCGATGGCTAGACCCATTTTCCATTTTTTGAGAATTGTTTCGGTTTTCCACTTTGAAAATTGATTAAAAAAAATGGTAAGGTGAAAAATTCTATAAATTTTTCTTCCCCTTGCCTATTTGTATAAGCATCCCTGCAAAAAATAAGGCCAAAATTTGACCTCTACCTTGGAAAAAAAGAGTATGTCTCCCCAGAAAAACGGATGTCTTGTGCTGGAAAATCAAGAAAAATCACCACCTTCATGAAATGCCACGAAACTTTGTGGAAACCTTGGGAATATTGTATGTATGATGCCTGCAAAAGTCAGCTCAAAATTCGATGGTTAGACCCATTTTTCAGTTTTTGGGAATTGTTTCTGTTTTCCACTTTGAAAATTGATAAAAAAAAATGGCAAGGTTAAAAATTCTGTAAATTTTTTCGTCCCCTAGCTCCCATTGTTATAAGCATGACTGCAAAAAATAAAGCCAAAATTCGACCTCTAGCTTGGAAAAAAAGAGTATGTCTCCCAAGCAATAAGGATGTCTTGTGCTGCAAAATCATGAAAAATCACCACCTTCATGAAATGCCACGAAACTATGAGAAAACCTTGGGAATATTATATGTATGGTGCCTGCAAAAAATCAGCTCAAAATTTGAAGGCTAGACCCATTTTCCAGTTTTTGGGAATTGTTTCGGTTTTCCACTTAGAAAATTGATTAAAAAAATGGTAAGGTTAAAAATTCTGTAAATTTTTCGACCCCTAGCTCCCGTTTTTATAAGTATCCCAACAAAAAATAAGACCAAAATTCGACCTCTAGCTTGGAAAAAAAGGGTATGTCTCCCCAGCAAAAAGGATGTCTTGTGCTGGAAAATCATGAAAAATCCCCACCTTCATTAAATGCCACGAAACTTGGTGGAAACATTTGGAAAATTATAAGTATGGTTCCTGCAAAAAATCAGCTCAAAATTCGATGACTAGACCCATTTTCCATTTTTTGGGAATTGTTTCGGTTTTCCACTCTGAAAATTGACAAAACCAATGGTAAGGTGAAATATTCTGTAAATTTTTCTTCCCAAGCTCCTATTTGTATAAGCATCCCTACAAAAAATAAGGCCAAAATTCGACCTCTAGCATGGAAAAAAAGAGTATGTCTCTCCAGCAAAAAGGATGTCTTGTGCTGGAAAATCATGAAAAATCCCCACCTTCATTAAATGCCACGAAACTTGGTGGAAACCTTGGGAATATTATAAGTATGGTGCCTGCAAAAAAGCAGCTCAAAATTCGATGGCTAGACCCATTTTCCATTTTTTGAGAATTGTTTCAGTTTTCCACTTTAAAAATTGATTAAAAAAAATGGTAAGGTGAAAAATTCGATAAATTTTTCTTCCCCTTGCCTATTTGTATAAGCATCCCTGCAAAAAATAAGGCCAAAATTCGACCTCTACCTTGGAAAAAAAGAGTATGTCTCCCAGCAAAAAGGATGTCTTGTGCTGGAAAATCAAGAAAAATCACCACCTTCATGAAATGCCACGAAACTTTGTGGAAACCTTGGGAATATTGTATGTATGATGCCTGCAAAAGTCAGCTCAAAATTCGATGGTTAGACCCATTTTTCAGTTTTTGGGAATTGTTTCGGTTTTCCACTTTGAAAATTGATTAAAAAAATGGTAAGGTTAAAAATTCTGTAAATTGTTTCGTCCCCTAGCTCCCATTGTTATAAACATCCTGCAAAAAATAAAGCCAAAATTCGACCTCTAGCTTGGAAAAAAAGAGTATGTCTCCCCAGCAATAAGGATGTCTTGTGCTGCAAAATCATGAAAAATCACCACCTTCATGAAATGCCACGAAACTTAGTGAAAACCTTGGGAATATTATATGTATGGTGCCTGCAAAAAATCAGCTCAAAATTCGAAGGCTAGACCCATTTTCCAGTTTTTGGGAATTGTTTCGGTTTTCCACTTAGAAAATTGATTAAAAAAATGGTAAGGTTAAAAATTCTGTAAGTTTTTCATCCCCAAGCTCCCATTTTTATAAGTATCCCAACAAAAAATAAGACCAAAATTCGACCTCTAGCTTGGAAAAAAAGGGTATGTCTCCCCAGCAAAAAGGATATCTTGTGCTGGAAAATAATGAAAAATCACCACCTTCATGAAATGCCACGAAACTTGGTGGAAACCTTGGGAATATTATAAGTATGGTGCCTGAAACAAATCAGCTCAAAATTCGATGGCTAGACCCATTTTCCATTTTTTGGGAATTGTTTCGGTTTTCCTCTTTGAAAATTGATAAAAAAAATGCTAAGGGGAAAAATTCTGTAAATTTTTCGTCCCCTAGCTCCCATTTTAATAAGCATCCCTGCAAAAAATAAGGCCAAAATTCTACCTCTATCTTGGAAAAAAAGAGTATGCCTCCCAGCAAAAAGGATGTCTTATGCTGGAAAATCATGAAAAATCACAACCTTCATGAAATGCCACGAAACTTTGTGGAAATCTTGGGAATATTATAAGTATGGTGGCTGCAAAAAATCAGCTAAAATTCGATGGCTTGACCCATTTTCCATTTTTTGAGAATTGTTTCGGTTTTCCACTTTGAAAATTGATTAAAAAAAATGGTAAGGTGAAAAATTCTATAAATTTTTCTTCCCCTTGCCTATTTGTATAAGCATCCCTGCAAAAAATAAGGCCAAAATTCGACCTCTACCTTGGAAAAAAAGAGTATGTCTCCCCAGCAAAAAGGATGTCTTGTGCTGGAAAATCAAGAAAAATCACCACCTTCATGAAATGCCACGAAACTTTGTGGAAACCTTGGGAATATTGTATGTATGATGCCTGCAAAAGTCAGCTCAAAATTCGATGGTTAGACCCATTTTTCAGTTTTTGGGAATTGTTTCTGTTTTCCACTTTGAAAATTGATAAAAAAAAATGGTAAGGTTAAAAATTCTGTAAATTTTTTCGTCCCCTAGCTCCCATTGTTATAAGCATGACTGCAAAAAATAAAGCCAAAATTCGACCTCTAGCTTGGAAAAAAAGAGTATGTCTCCCAAGCAATAAGGATGTCTTGTGCTGCAAAATCATGAAAAATCACCACCTTCATGAAATGCCACGAAACTATGAGAAAACCTTGGGAATATTATATGTATGGTGCCTGCAAAAAATCAGCTCAAAATTTGAAGGCTAGACCCATTTTCCAGTTTTTGGGAATTGTTTCGGTTTTCCACTTAGAAAATTGATTAAAAAAATTGTAAGGTTAAAAATTCTGTAAATTTTTCGACCCCTAGCTCCCGTTTTTATAAGTATCCCAACAAAAAATAAGACCAAAATTCGACCTCTAGCTTGGAAAAAAAGGGTATGTCTCTCCAGCAAAAAGGATGTCTTGTGCTGGAAAATCATGAAAAATCACCACCTTCATGAAATGCCACGAAACTTGGTGGAAACCTTGGGAATATTATAAGTATGGTGCCTGCAACAAATCAGCTCAAAATTCGATGGCTAGACCCATTTTCCATTTTTTGGGAATTGTTTCGGTTTTCCTCTTTGAAAATTGATAAAAAAATGCTAAGGGGAAAAATTCTGTAAATTTTTCGTCCGCTAGCTCCCATTTTAATAAGCATCCCTGCAAAAAATAAGGCCAAAATTCGACCTCTATCTTGGAAAAAAAGAGTATGTCTCCCAGCAAAAAGGATGTCTTATGCTGGAAAATCATGAAAAATCACAACCTTCATGAAATGCCACGAAACTTGGTGGAAATCTTGGGAATATTATAAGTATGGTGCCTGCAAAAATCAGCTCAAAATTCGATGGCTAGACCCATTTTCCATTTTTTGAGAATTGTTTCGGTTTTCCACTTTGAAAATTGATTAAAAAAAATGGTAAGGTGAAAAATTCTATAAATTTTTCTTCCCCTTGCCTATTTGTATAAGCATCCCTGCAAAAAATAAGGCCAAAATTCGACCTCTACCTTGGAAAAAAAGAGTATGTCTCCCAAAGAAAAAGGATGTCTTGTCTTTGGAAAATCAAGAAAAATCACCACCTTCATGAAATGCCACGAAACTTTGTGGAAACCTTGGGAATATTGTATGTATGATGCCTGCAAAAGTCAGCTCAAAATTCGATGGTTAGACCCATTTTTCAGTTTTTGGGAATTGTTTCTGTTTTCCACTTTGAAAATTGATAAAAAAAAATGGCAAGGTTAAAAATTCTGTAAATTTTTTCGTCCCCTAGCTCCCATTGTTATAAGCATGACTGCAAAAAATAAAGCCAAAATTCGACCTCTAGCTTGGAAAAAAAGAGTATGTCTCCCAAGCAATAAGGATGTCTTGTGCTGCAAAATCATGAAAAATCACCACCTTCATGAAATGCCACGAAACTATGAGAAAACCTTGGGAATATTATATGTATGGTGCCTGCAAAAAATCAGCTCAAAATTTGAAGGCTAGACCCATTTTCCAGTTTTTGGGAATTGTTTCGGTTTTCCACTTAGAAAATTGATTAAAAAAATGGTAAGGTTAAAAATTCTGTAAATTTTTCGTCCCCTAGCTCCCATTTTTATAAGTATCCCAACAAAAAATAAGACCAAAATTCGACCTCTAGCTTGGAAAAAAAGGGTATGTCTCCCCAGCAAAAAGGATGTCTTGTGCTGGAAAATCATGAAAAATCACCACCTTCATGAAATGCCACGAAACTTGGTGGAAACCTTGGGAATATTATAAGTATGGTGCCTGCAACAAATCAGCTCAAAATTCGATGGCTAGACCCATTTTCCATTTTTTGGGAATTGTTTCGGTTTTCCTCTTTGAAAATTGATAAAAAAAATGCTAAGGTGAAAACTTCTGTAAATTTTTCGTCCCCTAGCTCCCATTTTAATAAGCATCCCTGTAAAAAATAAGGCCAAAATTCGACCTCTATATTGGAAAAAAAGAGTATGTCTCCTGTAACACCCTACTTTTTATTTTCCGATTTTTATTTTTTCAGTAAAAATATTTTCACTGTATTAACTGGTATAAATGTATTTATTTATATTTTTATACGAGTTCATGGAGATTGATTTTTATGAAATAAAAATCATATCCATATTCTATCTTAGGGTAGAAGCTTACGATAAAAATTTGGGTTGAAAATTCGAGTCGGCATTCACACGTTATCACCGATGATATAATAATGGTAAGGTGAAAACCTAATTTTGACTCGTGAATGAAATGGTTTATATTTAAATCATATTTCTAACGAGTTTGGTTGTTTTGAAAATTTTCAACCGAAAATAAAATATTACGCTTTTTACGGGCGTAAAACCCTAATCGGGAAACCGACGGAGTCGAGAAGGGAAGTGCAGAGACCCGTCAAGAGATCGGGACAACGAGTCATACATGATGAATCATGGAGGATGAGTCACTAAGCATTTATGAGCATTAAATGCAAGTAATTATGACATTTAGGTAAAAAGACCAAAATACCCCCAAGCTTTCGCGGGTATTAACAAGACGCATCTACGCACTCTTATCCACTCATTTTACGTGGTTGAAAACCTCCCAAATCTCTCCAATTTCGTGCATCCACCTCCAATAAATATTACCTATTTCATTTTGCTTTCGTTTCATTATTTTCCTCTCAAAAAGGAAATCGGGTAAACGCGAAAGCTGCGTGACGAATTTCCGGAACCGCTAATGGATAAGATCGATGACTCATTGGTGAGTCATTTTGTGTGGCCCAAAATCAGCCACACCTCCATCAAATGTGAGCCACATATTATTAACCATGGTTAGCCAAAATAACCTTAGTTAAGTTAATTATAACCTTAGTTAAGTTAATTATAACCTTAGTTAAGCTTATATTAATTTAATAATCACAAAACCCATTAAACCAATTCCTTTTAACCAAACAAGGCATAAGATTACTCCTATAAATACCCCAAAACCGTGGCCTCCCTCACCATTTCACTCATCTTCTTCATTCTCTTCATCTTCCCCACCAACTAAGTTACAAAACCCTAAGAACACCGAATTCCCACCAAACATATGACCCTCTTCCTTTCTGAAACTCGGAAAACACTCAACATAAAAGTTGTTCCTGTTTCTCTCTTCTTTCCAACAAGCTAAAGATCATCAAAAACGGATAAGTGGATTGGGAGAAAGGCTCAAAATACAGAAACTGCCCAGAATTCCCAGCAACCCACGAAACAGCATAAAGAAGTCCCTTTTCACCCCTGTTATGATCCGAACCAAATGAAACCTTAAACACAAAAGTTGTTCCATTTCTTATTATCTTTCTATCAAGCCAAAGTTCGTAATTTTTGGATGAGTATATTGTGAGATACACTCACAATACCATCACACCCTCAAGCTGTCCAGTTTTCAACATAGTGAAGGTTGATCATTTTCTCCATTTCTTCAATCTTCAAGAGGTAAAAGCTCATCTCTTTGATCATATAAGCTTTCATATTCATGTATTTATCATGTTTATGCCATGAATCATATTTTTCCATTCCTAGATCTATAACTTCAAATAATTCTAGAAAATTGTAGAAAAATCCTTTTAATGTGAAACCAATTTCTATGATCTTGTGATGTCTTCCACTTTCATTATCCAAGAGATTGAATCCAACTAAATTTCCTAGCCTATTTTCCTAATAGTGGTCGAAACCCTAACCCTAAAGGTTAGAGGATTTTGTTTCAAATTTTAGTCTTGTAATAAGTAATCTATGTTAGTTAAGACTCTAGTAACTAGGATCCAAAAGATAGCATTAAGAAGATAATCCTAAACCTATTTTCTAAGTCTTGGCCGAACCTAGCCCTAAAGTGTCATAGATGGTTGTTAGTTGATTAATTATAGTTATGTTGTTTGAATGAAGGTGGTTGTGTTAACTTGTGGCGGGATAACGAGGATCGTTGTGTACGTGTTTCCGGTGCTAACTCAGGTGGGGGAAAGAATCATTCTACCGTCGGAATCGATAAGTAGCATATTATATAATAATTGTGTAGGGCGACCTAAACCCTACTAGTAGTTGAGTAACCGACAAGACCAAAATCACATTGGAAACCTTTTCTGTAAAACAAATGGTGATTCGGGGATTGTAGGTTTATCGACATTAAGGTTGATTTTATGATGTTGAGGATGTTTGGCTTTATTTATTATTTGATCTGATTGTGATATGCTGGCTGTGATAATTTGTTTTAAGTGATATTTTATGGTGTTTGATTATTTTATTGATATTATGTTGATATTTATTAACCGTTGATGGATGATTTGCTTTTATTATTTATATCGAATTGATACTTTATGATATGGATGTTAATATGCTGTTTTGATGTTGGAATGGTATATGTCTGGGTAATTTCTGGCTAAGGAAAAACTTGGTATTTAAGCGTGTTTATCACCACCTCTTTTTCCTGGGAAGTTATCCGGTATACTATTCGTAGTTCTTAAATTTGGTGATTTTTATTCTGTTGAATGATATTTTATGATGATTAATATGTTTATGTGAGAATGTATTATAGCTTGATGATAATTGAATTGCATGGTTCAACAATATTCTGATATATGGTTAGAGATGATTTGCCTGGTTTGATAAATTGCTTAGTTGATTTTAAGGAAAGATATATATTGCTCGGAGGTATTTTGTTGGGGTGAGAGTTTTGAATATGAATTAGACGTGCCTCGCTATTATTTTATAAAAGTGATGTGATATAGAATGTAAGTGGAGGTTATGAGGAAAAGCTTGAGGTACTAGGTTGTTATTGATAAAAGTCAGGTGAGAATCATGTGTTGCATTGTTGTTCATAACCGTGTATTTGAGATACACGAGGTGCGAAGTTCTTGTAGACCGTTCCAAATTAGAATTTAAGTTGTGCAACTATAGTGTCATTGCTTTGCATGAGCACCCTTGACAGAGTGAGAGAGAGAGAAATGGGGTGTGCACCGACGAACCTGATGCAGCTATAGTGTCATTGCTTTGCATGAGCATTCTTACCATGGATAAGAATGTGCACCCAGCGTGGGGAACGTGTCACTTGGGCGATGGTGGCATCCCTAACGAGGGATGTGTGGAGAGTAGTAGTGGCCACATCAGCATAAAGGTCTAGTTGCATGAGTTGAAGGGTAGAGGATGATATATTGAATTGAGGATGATTGTTGATTTTGAATGATGCATGTTTGTGACTATTATTGTATTATATGCTATGAATCTTTTCCACTTATGATGATAGAACTGTTTCTTATCTCCCTATTTCTGTATTTTTGTGTATGTCTACTTTGTTACGTTAGAAGACCAGATGAAGGAATATGTTGCTGAGGAGATGGATGGAACCCCATACGAGACGGAGATTGTTGAAGAGTTGAACGACGTTCCGTATGAAGTCGACGCTGAAGAACCATCTACCGATCCTCGATAATGTAGCGTAGTAAGTTTAGGCTTTGAGTCATATAAGACGTTTCTTGCTTTTGATTAGTTATAAGCATGTTTGTATAAATAAAATCGGTGTGGGATCCCTACTGAGAGGATACCCTAAACCGTGTTGTGTAAAATAAAGAATAATTATGTGTGCATTTATGTAATATAGTTTTGGTGTGTTTTGTATTTGTAGAAGTTATATGATTATTATTTAAGTTTTAATTTTTACGTATTTTCAACAGTAAGCGCGCGATTAAGTAAATAAATATTAAGGTTTTAATGTAATAATACAATGGGGCACAACGGGGTGTCTCATCTCCCAGCAAAAAGGATGTCTTGTGCTGGAAAATCATGAAAAATCACGAAAAATCACAACCTTCATGAAATGCCACGAAACTTGGTGGAAATCTTGGGAATATTATAAGTATGGTGCCTGCCAAAAATTAGCTAAAAATTCGATGGCTAGACCCATTTTCCATTTTTTGGGAATTGTTTCGATTTTCCACATTGACAATTGATAAAAAAAATGGTAAGGTGAAAAATTTTGTAAATTTTTCATCCCCTAGCTCCCATTTTTATAAGCATCCCTACAAAAAATAAGGCAAAAATTCGACATCTAGCTTGGAAAAAAACTGTATGTCTCCCCAGCAAAAAGGATGTCTTGTGCTGGAAAATCATGAAAAATCACCACCTTCATGAAATGCCTCAAAACTTGGTGGAAACCTTTGGAATATTATAAGTATGGTGCCTGCAAAAAATCAGCTCAAAATTCGATGGCTAGACACATTTTCCATTTTTTGGGAATTGTTTCGGTTTTCCACTTTTAAAATTGATAAAAAAAATGGTAAGGTGAAAAATTTTGTAAATTTTTCGACCCCTAGCTCCCATTTTTATAAGCATCCCTGCAAAAAATAAGGCCAAATTTCGACCTCTACCTTGGAAAAAAAGTGTATGTCTCCCCAACAAAAAGGAAGTCTTGTGCTGGAAAATCATGAAAAATCACAACCTTCATGAAATACCACGAAACTTGGTGGAAACCTTTGGAATATTATAAGTATGGTGCCTGCAAAAAATCAGCTCAAAATTCGATGGCTAGACCCATTTTCCATTTTTCATGAATTGTTTCGATTTACCACTTTGAAAATTGATAAAAAAAATGGTAAGGTGAAAAATTCTGTAAATTTTTCGTCACCTAGATCCTATTTTTATAAGCATGCCTGCAAAAAATAAGGCCAAAATTCGACTTCTAGCTTTGAAAAAAAGAGTATGTCTCCCCAGCAAAAAGGATGTCTTGTGCTGCAAAATCATGAAAAATCACCACATTCATGAAATGCCACGAAACTTTGTGGAAACCTTGGGAATATTATAAGTATAGTGCCTACAAAAAATCAGCTCAAAATCTGATGGCTAGACCCATTTTCCATTTTTTTGGGAATTGTTTCCGTTTTCCACTTTCAAAATTGATAAAAAAAATGGTAAGGTGAAAAATTCTGTAAATTTTTCGTCCTCTAGCTCCCATTTTTATAACCATCCCTGCAAAAAATAAGGCCAAAATTCGACCTCTATCTTGGAAAAAAAAGAGTATGTCTCCCCAGCAAAAAGGATGTCTTTTGCTGGAAAATCATGAAAAATCACCACCTTCATGAAATGCCACGAAACTTGGTGGAAACCTTGGGAATATTATAAGTATGGTGCCTGCAAAAAATCAACTCAAAATTCGATGGCTAGACCCATTTTTATAACCATCCCTGCAAAAAATAAGGCAAAAATTCGACCTCTATCTTGGAAAAAAAGAGTATGTCTCCCCAGCAAAAAGGATGTCTTATGCTGGGAAATCATGAAAAATCACCACCTTCATGAAATGCCACGAAACTTGGTGGAAACCTTGGTAATATTATAAGTATGGTGCCTGCAAAAAATCAGCTCAAAATTCGATGGCTAGACCCATTTTCTATTTTTGGGAATTGTTTTGGTTTTCCACTTTGAAAATTGATAAAAAAATGGTAAGGTTAAAAATTCTGTAAATTTTTCGTCCCCTAGCTCCCATTTTTATAAGCATCCCTGCAAAAAATAAGGCCAAAATTCGACCTCTAGCTTGGAAAAAAAGAGTATGTCTCCCCAACAAAAAGGATGTCTTGTGCTGGAAAATCATGAAAAATCACCACCTTCATTAAATGCCACGAAACTTGGTGGAAACCTTGGGAATATTATAAGTATGGTGCCTGCAACAAATAAGCTCAAAATTCGATGGCTAGACCCATTTTCCATTTTTTGGGAATTGTTTCGGTTTTCCACTTTGAAAATTGATAAAACAAAAAATGTAAGGTGAAAAATTCTGTAAATTTTTCTTCCCCTAGCTCCCATTTTTATAAGCATCCCTGCAAAAAATAAGGCCAAAATTCGACCTCTAGCTTGGAAAAAAAGAGTAGGACTCCCTGATCAGCTTCTGGCTCGACTAGTTTCTGACTAGTAAAGACCATGGTTTTATTCGAGTTTAATCTCGTTTTAGCCCAAATTTGGATGTAATTGTCCTCAAGCAACATTTTGAGTCTGTAGAGTAGTTTTAGGTTATTTTAGTTGATTTTGAGTCAAATAAAGCATTTACTGCTATTTTATGTTTTCAGGAAAATAAGAAGAGCAAGAAGGGAAGGACCCTCTGAAGCAGAAGCCATCACGGCCGTGACGTGCGGCCACTTTATAAAACAGAAGCGCAGAAGACAAAAACGATCCAGATTTTCACTGTTTACACTATACTCTTAGGTTTTTGTCACACTTGTAATGGAGAACTAATCTCCCTTGATTAATCTGCTGTAATCGGCCTCCGCCGACACTTGAGATTCTGTAATTCCCGTTTGTATTTCCTTCTCTCTTTCAATACTATTCCATATTCTCTGTTTGCTTAATTCAGTTTGTATCGAATCAGTGTTGATTTATTTTCGATGATTTTATGTTCCTAAACTTAATCGCGTTTGCTTAATTCGCGTGTGTTCAATTCGTGTTTGCTTAATTCACGAAGGGCTTCATCCGTTTGCTTAATTCGGAATTAGGAACATATGTCCCGTAGCGTGGATTATGCTTGTTAATTGACGCCACAATCGAAAAGGGATTAGAATCCGCTTAGGGCTTGGAATTGCATGAATCAATGATAGTGGGAAACCGAACAACAGATTAATCGCCTTCATCTATTTGATAACCACTCAAATTGGTCTGTTTTTATGCTCTGTTTTTGTTGTTCTGTTTTTTTTTTCAATTGAATTCCAAAACCAAACCCCCCCAAAAAACTAATTTTCTGCGAATAACAATTCAAGAGTCCTTGTAAGACGATATTCGAGTTGTCGCTTCCCTAACTACAGTTTTCACAATCCACTCACTTTTTGACCCGTACGCGATAGCGTGTCACTCCCCAGCAAAAAGGATGTCTTGTGCTGGAAAATGGGTCTTTGCATATTATGCTATTATGGGGGGGGGGGGGTGCCTGGGTATTATATATATAGTAGTAGTAGTAGTTGTAGTTGTAGTTGTTATCTCGGTGACAGTTAACTCCAACCACCACTTAGATCGGCCTCGGTCGGTGCACGTGATGCCCGATCTGGCTCGGTCGTTGTAGAAAGGAACCAAGGGAACAAAGGAATGGTGCACCGGGTACTGGTCCTCGGGTACCCCAGGTGCCGGATTTGGCTCGGTCGGTGCGGAAAGGAACCAAGGGAACAAGGGAATGGTGCACCGGGCACGGGTCCCCGGGTGCACCAGGTGCCGGATCTGGCTCGGTCGGTGCGGAAAGGAACCAAGGGAACGAGGGAATGGTGCACCGGGCAAGGGTCCCCGGGTGCACCAGGTGCCGGATCTGGCTCGGTCGGTGCGGAAAGGAACCAAGGGAACGAGGGAATGATACACCGGGCACGAGTCCCTGGATGCACCAGATTCATGGTTTGGCTCGATTTTGCTCGGTGTGGAGCACCAGATTCCTGACATGGCTCGGTGTGGTGCACCAGATTCCTGATTTTGCTTGGTGTGGTGCACCAGATTCTTGACTTGGCGCGGTCTAGAGCACCGGTGTGGTGCACCTGATTCATGGTTTGGCTCTGTCTGGTGCACCAGATTCATGACTTGATCCGGTGTGGTGCACCAGATTCTTGATTTGGCTCGGTGTGGTGCACCAGATTCCAGACTTGGCTTGGTCTGGTGCACAAGATTCATGACTTGGCTCGGTGTGGTGCACCAGATTCCTGACTTGGCTCGGTGTGGTGCACCAGATTCCTGACTTGGCTCGGTGTGGTGCACCAGATTCCTGACTTGGCTCTTGCCCGTGTGCACCGATTCCCGACTTGGCGATGCAGTGCACCACATTCCTGACTTTGCTCGGTGTGGTGCACCAGATTCATGACTTGGCCTAGTCTGGTGCACCAGATTCATGGTTTGGCTCGGTCTGGTGCCCCTGATTCCTGACTTGGCTCGGTGTGGTGCACCAGATTCATGATTTGGCTCGGTGTGGTGCACCGGTCTGGTGCACCTGATTCATGGTTTGGCTCCGTATGGTGCACCAGATTCATGACTTGATCCGGTGTGTTGCACCAGATTCATGATTTGGCTCGGTGTGGTGCACCAGATTCCAGACTTGGCTCGGTCTGGTGCACCAGATTCCTGATTTGGCTCGGTGTGGTGCACCAGATTTATGACTTGGCACGATCTAGAGCACCAGTCTGGTGCACCTGATTCATGGTTTGGCTCTGTCTGGTGCACCAGATTATGACATGATCCGGTGTGGTGCACCAGATTCATGATTTGGCTCGGTGTGGTGCACCAGATTCCAGACTTGGTTTGGTCTGGTGCACCGGATTCATGGTTTGGCTTGGTGTGGTGCACCAGATTCCTGACTTGGCTCGGTGCGGTTCACGATTCGATCGACTTGGCGGTGTGGTGCACAGATTCATGATTTGGCCTCGATCCGGTGCACCCGATTCATGGTTTGGCTCTTCGATCGGTGCAGGATTCCTGATTTGGCTCGGTGTGGTGCACCAGATTCCTGACTTGGCTCGATCGGTGCGGACAGGAACCAAGGTTGCAAGGGTCTGGTGCACATGGCACTGACCGGTTGAAGGTGTTGGTGCCAGAAGATGGAGGTTCATTTTGGGTGGCTAGTGACTCGTGCACCGAGGTTGAAAGTGTTACATTGCATCACCCGTGACTCGTGCATGACCACTGTGCTCGGCACATGTCGCAGCTGCACCGAGCACCGAGCACCGAGCACCGACGGGCAAATATTGTGATACAAACTTGAGAGCATTCCCCTGACCCCCCTAGACTTTTTAGAAGGCGTGGTGGAAAAGCAAACCTGTAAACCAGGGTCCACCACATCTTTAAGTATGCTTGTATACCACATTTCGGCTAAAAGTTCCCAAAACTCCAACCCCTCAATGAAATGCAACGAAATTTGGAGGTAAAGCTGGAAATAATATAACAAGAGCGCCTACAAAAATTTAGGTCAAAATTCAATTTGCAGCCTAGGTTCCTTGTCGTCGAACTGTCGCATATCCCTGATTTCGGTTGAAAAATCATAAAAAATCACAACCTTCATGAAATGCCCCGAAACTTTGTGGAGACCTTGGGAATATTATAAGTAGTGTGCCTGCAAAAAAATCAGCTCAAAATTAAATGTCTAGACCTATTTTCCATTTTTTGGGAATTGTTTCGATTTTCCACTTTGAAAATTTATAAAAAAAAATGGTATGGCGAAAAATTCTGTAAATATTTTTGCCCCTAGATCCCATTTTTATAAGCATTCCTGCAAAAAATCAGGCCAAAATTCAACCTCTAGCTTGGAAAAAAAGAGTATGTCTCCCCAGCAAAAAGGATGTCTCCCCAACAAAAATGATGTCTTGTGCCAAGCCTGGTGCACCATGGTCCACCCCCCCCCCCCTCCCCAACACCCGTGCAATGATACCCAACATTGCACATCGACCTTGCCCACGGCATGGTAGGTGACTCGATCGGGTCATCTTCCGACCGACTGACTCCGTGGGCCGGGGCGCGTGCGTGCCCGAGGCGTACCCGAGAGGTGGGCCCGGGACGCGACCGGGAGGCGGGTGCGGGGAAAAATGTGGGTATCGGATTGGACCGTTTTTGTGAGGATTTTCCATGCTGTGTTGAGGATTCACGGGTGTGGCTCCTCGACCTGGGTTGTGGATGGACGTTGTGTTAGGTTATGCCCTTCGGGGCGGATCCGCAACATGAAGGGACGCGTGATCTTCCGGATGTGACCAAGGTGGGGGTCCCCAACACCAAACCGGTTGAAGGCGCACCGTAAAGGATCCTCGCAATGTGGCTGGAACCCGTTTTAAAAATGTTGGCTTTCGAAATTTTGTCAATTTCGTTTTTAAAAATGTTGGCTTTCGATTTTATCAATTTCGTGGGGTACTCGATGGTGTGGCGAGGCTGTGGGTGCACCGTTCCTCGACCTTGGTTGTGGATGGACGTGGTGTTAGGTGATGATGCCTTCCGAGGCGGAGCCGAAGCACCAAGAGACGGGTGATCGTCCTGAAGTGGCCTTGTAAGGGGTGCTCAAACACCAGATCGGCTGAAGGTGCATCGGAAAGGATCCTCGCGATGTTGTTGGTTTTTAAAAATGTTGGCTTTCGATATTTATCAATTTTTGTGGGGTACTCGATGGTGTGGTGAGGCTGTGGGTGCGCGGTTCCTCGACCTTGGTTGTGGATGGACGTGGTGTTAGGTGATGCCTTCCGGGGCGGAGCCGAAGCACCAAGGGACGGGTGATCGTCCTGAAGTGGCCTTGTAATGGGTGCTCAAACACCAGATCAGCTGAAGGCGCAGCGGAAAGGATCCTCTCTCTATTGTTGGTTTTTAAAAATGTTGGCATTCGATATTTATCAATTTCGTGGTGGCGTACTCGATGGTGTGGCGAGGCTGTGGGTGCGCGGCTCCTCGACCTTGGTTGTGGATGGAAGTGGTGTTAGGTGATGCCTTCCGGGGCGGAGCCGAAGCACCAAGAGATGGGTGATCATCCTGAAGT
>JAUPTC010000024.1:366369-367869 GCA_030762895.1 Sophora flavescens
CACACCCATGACTCGATTAGTGTTTTAGTATGCAATTGGGAAATTCGTATTAGAACCGGAACTGAAATTAATCACCTAGTAACCCTTGCGTCTAGGAATGGAGTTTGGTTTACTAGTAATCGCGTAATCCCTAACCCTAATGCAAATTCATTAATTTAGGCCACCTAAGGAATTAGGGTCTATTAGTGGATTTATGCTCTTGTCATCCGAGGAATCGGGGTTTGAGTAATTTAGTGGATTGATTTTAATATCAGAAGCATGAATGGGAGGTATCTAGTCCTGATAGTACATGAGCTAGAGGTTTGGTGAAGTCTAGTCCCAACATACCCTTTTCGCCTTCCAAGTGCTCGACAAAAATACAAAAAGATTTAGATTGTTTTCTTTTATTTATTTGGAATTCTCATCATAGTCTAGATAGTTGCTGAATTGGTGAATTGGTAGTTGACAACCGATCCCTGTGGATACGATAACCGGTCTCACCACCGTATTACTTGTTCGACTAGGTATACTTGCCTATATTACAGTCTCAACAAGTTTTTGGCGCCGTTACCGGGGATTGGTTTTGCCAATATCATTAGTAACAAAGGAGGCAACTAATATAGACATTTTTTTTTATTTTTTTCTGTATATATTTGATCTCTTTTTTTCTGTATATATTTGAGTTCTGTTTTTGCAAGGTGGACGAAATTTATGGAAAATTATTATTATCCACCTAATGAGGAAGCTTCTAGTCATATTTTGGAGGATAACTTGTGTTGGGAAGATGATATAAATTTGGGAGAATTCTTCGAGGAGTTTTCTTTATCACATAATATTCCATCACGAGTCGATCCTATGACTGGCGAGCTTATATATATATACTCCAAGGAGGATTGGGAAACCTTTTGGTCATATTTACCACCTCCACCACCGTGTATTGTGATTCCCATAGAGCCACGTGAAGCAGAAGTTGGGCAGAATCTGGTTGTGGGAATGGATCAAAACGAAGATGAAGTGGTGATGGTGGACGAGTCACAAGAAGAGGAAGTACCTTTCACAAGTCCTTGGGAAATTGAGGAGTGGGAATGGAATGAGCAACCACCTTTGAAGGTTGCTCTATAACAATATTCCCAAGAGCTATCCATCTCTGAGACCAAAATCAGAACCAACTGTGACAGTATCGAAGCTGTGATGCAGAATTTCAAAACACAAGTTGAGGAAATTTACAAACAGTTAGTACAAGAGTCACATGGAGCGCAAATTGAGCAAAATCTGGTTTTGGGGATAGTTCAAAATGAAGACGAAGTGGTAGTGGATTCCACCATGCTTGCTAAGGAATCTGAATTTTCTGCATTGGACAAATATGTCGGCTTACATGCATGTGTGGATGCTGCAAAGCTAGCCCCTTCCACTTGTCTGTCAACCCTCCTCTTGAAAATTCCATTAGACCCGAGAGGAATTGAGTTCATCATTAAAGTTAGAAAGGTCAACGGAGTTTTCACACACTGGCTAGGTGGAGCG
>JAUPTC010000024.1:368369-385869 GCA_030762895.1 Sophora flavescens
AGTAATGAGGTGGTTGTCGGTGTCTGATTGCTCCACAGGATTTGAAGATGAGGAAGAAATGGGAAGGGGGAAGTGATACAGCGAGAGAGAAGGAATAGAATTTTTTTTGATATAAAATAGATTTTTTTATTTTAAAATAAAAGAATTAAATTTTGATGTGTTATTATCATTTTATGATTGAGCATGTCTTTTGTTTTTTTTTTTTTGGGTGAATCTATGATTGAGTATGTCTAAAGATAAGGTCACCCAAGATTTTCTCGAGAAAAGAAAGGGAGAAAAGATGAGATATATAAGTGATTAGCCGATCACATTAAAGGAAATCCTAAACCAGCCAATGATATTAAAGGAGAATCAGAGTTAAAAAAATAAAATAATATCTTATAATTCCATCTCCATCTTAATGCTTAATCAGTGGTACCTTTTTCTTTTTTCGCTTAAAAACTAAGAGTCCTACCGAACCTTGTTCTCCACAACTCTCTGTTTCACACACTCACACCCCAGATCCAAACCAACCACCACTCTCACTCACACAGTCAACATCTCCAAGAGTTGTCTCTTCGTCTCTCTGTTTCTCTTCCTTCCTTCTGGTAATGTTTCTGTTTCTGTCCCATTCTCATCATAGTATTGATTCTCATTACTGTATTTCATCTTGTATATGAATTACTGTGAACTTTTTGTTCTTATTCTCTACTCTTTTGTTTTGAAAGCAGCAGCATGTTGATCACCGTGAAAGAGTCGACGATGGTGCGGCCGGCGTCGGAGCTGCCGCGGCGGTCGTTGTGGAACTCGAACGTGGACATGGTGGCGACGAATCACCACACGCCAAGCGTGTACTTCTATAGGCCCGACGGGACTTGTAACTTCTTCGATGCCAAGGTTCTGAAGGAGTCACTCAGCAAGGTGCTCGTTCCTTTCTACCCAATGGCAGGGCGGTTCCGCCACGATGAAGACGGCCGTATCGAGATTGATTGCGACGGTCAAGGGGTGCTGTTCGTCGAGGCTGATACCGCCGCCGTCGTGGACGATCTTGGAGACTTCGCTCCTACGCTTGAGCTCCGAGAGCTCATCCCCGCCGTCGATTATTCACAAGGAATCGAAACGTATCCGCTGTTAGTGTTACAGGTGCGTGTGCTGTATGTATTTTCAGTTCCACTCAAATCTTCTTTATCTGTAACCAGCGCTACACTCTCTGCACTCAATTCTTCTTTATCTGTCGCTGACTCAGAGATTGAGATTGAGATTGAGATTGAGATGGAAAGAACACTTGAAAACGATGATGGGCTGGGCCATCTTTTAACTAAGAGATGATATAGGAAACATCGGTCCATGACTTTGAACATAATATCACAATTTATGCATTAAATTAAATACAAAATAGAGAAGAAGAAGATGATGATGATGATGATGATGATGATGATCAAATATGTATATGGTAAACAATAAACATAGTAGAATAAGGAAACTCAATCTATATAAATTTTTTTTATTAATTAATTTATATAGTATATTTTTGAAATGTTTTAATATATATCAAGTCAACTCAACTGGTTTAACCTCGTTCGTTGATTAAACTGGTGACCCATTAATAAAGTATCTTGACCAAGTTGATCAGCGGTCTGGGTTTTATAATATTGCTAAAAATATATCATGAGACTTAGTTTGATTTATAAGTTGTTCAAGTATATCATATGTTCATTCATTCAAAAAAAAATATATTTCAGTTAGTACTTAGTGACTCCTTCGAATATTTTTGTCAAGGTCCGTCCCTGCACTCAATCTTTTTAATAATTTTCAATCTTATTATTTAGTGTGCCGTTGGTTTCAAGTTAGAAACTAGTAGAATTGATTCTTGCCACTTTCAAACTTTATTTTATTAAAATGGGGTGTTTGGTTTAATGTTAGGTAGAATTGATTTTGATTTTGCCTCCGGAAGCGATACTGACTAGAAGTTACAAAAAGTAGCTTTTGTGTTGAGTTGAAAATTTTACACTAAGTTTTATATCAAACTTGCTTTCAAAATGAAAACATCCAAACATAAATCACTTTAGTTCAAAGTCAATTCTAACAAAATCAATTTTACAAAATCAATTCCATTCAAAATCAATTTTATCAAATGTTTATCCAAACACACACTTAAAAGAGAAATGATAAAAGATAGAATATGGTAAATTTGAACTTTTTCGTACAGGGTAAGAACATGAATATGATTTATAGGAGAATGATACTAGTATTCTTAGGATATTTGTTAATGAATTAAAAAAGAAAAAGAAAAAAAAAAGTTCTCAGCGGAGAATTCTTATTCAAATAGTTATTTTTTTAGTTTTTTTATTAAAAATCTCTTTCATTGGATTACTCAATATCAATGTCTTTAGAATACTGATTAGCAAAACCTTAACTGAAGTACAAGAAAATTATTGTGTAGCAAAATACTACTATATGTACTTGGATTATGATCCTCACCTTTGTATATCGTGTTATGAGAGAAAATGATAAAAAAAGAAGAAGAAAAAGTTTCAATGGACCTAAAGATAAAAGCAACTTTGATGTTGTGTTTTTATCTTTGAAAAAAAAAATGAAAGAATAAAAGGAGAGGATCCAAATCCTATATACTT
Source organism: Sophora flavescens (assembly GCA_030762895.1). Classification (NCBI taxonomy): domain Eukaryota; kingdom Viridiplantae; phylum Streptophyta; class Magnoliopsida; order Fabales; family Fabaceae; genus Sophora; species Sophora flavescens. The sequence goes on from JAUPTC010000024.1 coordinate 370,982, forward strand.
CACCTTAAATTTACATACTTACAATTTATATATAATTAATATTATCTTATTTTCTATACTTTAATTTATATTACCTATATCTAATGCATAAAAATATACGTAAACAAAAATAAGTCTATTCTAAAGTTAACTTGATTCTAAAATCAACAAGTAAAGTTAGATAATTAATATAATAAATAATTAATTGAAATATAAAAAATTCTTACACGTGAATAACAATGAAATCCTTATAAATATATGAATCTTGCCAACGAGTGTCTTAAACATATTGATTAAGGAATCAATAAAACAAAAGTTTGTATTAAAAATTTAAGTTTAATAATTTTTAATATAATAAATACATTACCTTTTCATATAAATTTATCTCTTTTAATTTTTGAACTAATGTCCTGAAGGTTTTGGTTAATATTCTGTAAAAATATATATATTATTTTGGCATATGAAACGTGTTGTGTTGTAAGCTGATTGTAGTTCGAAGAAACCCAACAACCTTCTAACTTTATTCAATAATACAGATGTAAAGAAGTTGGAATTTAAAAATGATTTTGTTTTTTAGAAAATCAAGTGTGGGTCCTAATGAGTTACTAAATATAGTCCAGTACACTTTCAGACAACTCAATTTATACGATGAGTTTTATTTCCCGCGGAACAAAATTGTGATCTCTAAAAACCAAAGCAGCTTTATTTTGGGAAGATCCATTGTGGACAATATTTTGGTTCTTCAAGAAGCAATTCACTCCCTGAGGCACTTAAAGGGTAAGAAGGGGTTTATGATTCTCAAACTTAACTTGGAAAAAGCCTATGATAGGCTAGAATGTCAGTTTGTTATGGATTCTCTGAATTGTCTGGGCCTCCCTCAAAATAAACAGAGCCTTATTTTCAGTTGCATATCCTCTGCTTCACTGAGTGTCAACTGGAATGGTTCTCAATCTGCTTCTTTTAATAGTACCAGAGGCCTTCAGCAGGGAGATCCCATCTCTCCCTACCTTTATGTTCTCTGTCTTAAGAGATTGGGACATAGTATTAAAGATTTTGTTGATTCGGGTTCTTGGCTGCCTTTCAGTTTTGGAAGAGGGGATAGCCCAAAATCTGGCATATGTGCTTCGCTGATGACTTAATCCTTGTGGCTAAAGCTACTATGGACCATCTGAATTGTATCAACAACATCCTAAATTCCTTTTGCAGTAAATCTGGCCAAAAAATTAACTTCCAGAAATCGCAAATGTTCTTCTCCAGTAATGTTAATGAGTCATGCTCTTGATGTGGATATTACAAAAGATCTGGGTAAATATCTTGGTGCTCTGATGATTCATCAGAGGATTTCAAAACACTCATTTTCCTTCATTTTAGACAAGATACGAAAGAAACTATCCGACTGGAAGGCAAAGACTCTCTCTTTTGTAGGAAGGGTAACCCTAGATCAAGCTTCCCTTCTAAATATCCCTGGCTATGTTCTCCAATCCTATCTTATCCCTGTTTTTTGTGTGTGATGAGGCGGAGAAAATATGTAGGGGTTTCATATGGGGCTCCACAACGGATAAAAAGAAGTCTCATCTAGTGGCGTGGGAGAAGCTTTGCTATCCAAAAGATGATGGTGGTTTGGGCTTCCATAATTTGAAAGTGCTCAATGAAGCCCACATGATGAAGCTAGCTTGGAATATGATATCTCAACCAAACAAGCTTTGGGGGAAAATTATGAGTGCCAAGTACTCTTGTGGCATATACTTCATTCCAAGATTCTGTAAAAAAGCTAATTCCTCCACTACTTGGAGAGCAATTGTGAATGCTTGGGAGGATGTGAAGCCTAACCTTATTTGAGTCATTAATCATGGTCACGATACTTGTTTCTGGAAAGATAATATGGATTCCGGGTGTTGGTGCTCTTGCTGATTTTTTGGATTTTTTTATCCCACATACTGAAAGTGATTTCCCGGTGGTCCACTATGCTTCTAATGGTAATTGGAACTAGCAGTTGTTTGATAGGATCATTCCAGAGAGCATTTGTGACAAAATTGCTTTTTTAAAACCTCCAGGCCAGCCCCTCAATGATTTTCCTTGCTGGAATCCTTCGTCTGATGGAGTTTTTCCCCCTTAAAAATGTTGGTCAAAGGTCATAGTTGGGGGCTGCAGGCTGCTTCAACAATTGCAGCTTGCAGCAATTATAGAATTTCACCGAACGCGTTTTGTTGAAATTTCTATGCATGCACAGTAACCCAAACCTGTATAAATAGAAGCCTTCAGCTGAAGGAAAATTTATTCCAATATTCCAACACAACCAAGGAAGAGAAGCAAGAAGAGTGCTTCTGAGAGTGAGAGAGAAGAAAAAGTGAAGAGAGTCCGGGTGTCCCCAAACCAAAGGGGGCATCCCCGAGAGAGAGTATTTTATGGGTGTAATTGTGTTGTGTGTTGTGAGAGTGTTGGGAGTGTTTGTAAACACTTTGTATATTTCCTTATCCAGTAAAAAGTCTGCAGCAGCCCGGAGACGTAGGCATCATTGGCCGAACTCCGTTATCAAATATTGTGTGTGTTATTATTCCGCATTATTTTTGCTCCTTTCTCAAATCTAATCATGGGAAATTTTGCGTTATTTCTCAACAACTGGTATCAGAGCTTGTTGGTTATTTTTGCTAATTTTGTGAAGTTACTGTTCATGAATAGTAATTTCGTGAATAGTGATTGACGAAGTTACTGTTGTGAATAGTGATTTCGTGAATAGTGAAAATTTTGGTCGTCGGTACCAATTTATCCACAACGGTGTTTTACACGGTGGTTCACAAATTGTCAGAAACGATCCAGAGGAAGTCAGATTTAAGTGGGAGCTATGGCGGCAGACGAAGGAAAAGTGAAAATTGAAAAGTTCGATGGTACGGACTTTGGCTTTTGGAAGATGCAGATCGAAGATTATCTGTATCAGAAAAAGCTGTATCAACCTCTCACAGAGAAACCAGATGATATGAAGGATAAAGATTGGGCTCTACTCAACAGACAGGCCCTCGGAGTTATCCGGTTGTCGTTATCCCGTAATGTTGCTTTCAACATTGCAAAAGAAAAGACCACGGCAGGTCTTATGGCGGTTCTTTCCAATATGTATGAAAAGTCGTCGGCCTCAAACAAAGTTCATTTGATGAGGCGGTTGTTTAATTTGAGGATGACAGAAGACGGATCGGTAGCGCAGCATCTCAATGAACTCAGCTTAGTCACAACCCAGTTGAGTTCAGTTGGAATCGAATTTGACGATGAGGTACGAGCATTAATACTTTTGTCTTCCCTTCCAGAGAGTTGGAATGCTACAGTCACAGCTGTGAGTAGCTCAACGGGAAGCAACAAGTTGAAATTTGATGATGTTCGTGATCTGGTTCTCAGTGAAGAGATCCGACGGAGAGAGTCGGGTGAATCATCAACCTCTTCGGTATTGCATACAGAGTCAAGAGGAAGAAATTCAACCAGAGGAAATGGACGCGGTAAATCCAAGGACAGGCGGTCCATATCCAGAAATCATCGTAGTTCCAATAGCTCGAAAGCTATTGAGTGTTGGTATCAGAGAGAGGGAAATTGTGAAGGCATTTCCCAACAGAACTATTGGTGCGATCAGGTGACATTCAGACGAGTATAGAAGCGTTGGTGGTAGATCCATGTATGGACTATTATATCGAAAGTCTTCCTACCAATGGAGGTTAGGCAGCGTGTCCTGTTGATGATAGCAACAACGGTATAAGTTATCGAAAGTCTTCCTACCAATGGAGGTTAGGCAGCGTGTCCTGTTGATGATAGCAACAGCGGTATAAGTTACACCATTGAATACTCGTGGATGAATGTTGAGATGAGAGCCATGGTAGAAAATGAGACAGGGTTGAAGATCAAAAAGCTCAAAACCGACAATGGTGGTGAATATGAAGACACCAGATTCAAGAAGCTTTGCTATGAGCACGGGATCAGAATGGAGAGGACCGTGCCGGGTACGCCTCAACACAATGGTGTAGCTGAGCGTATGAATCGAACGTTGACTGAAAGAGCCAGAAGCTTGCGTGTGCAGTCAGGCTTACCCAAGCAGTTCTGCACAGAAACAGTCAACACAGCAGCTTACTTGATTAACCGAGGTCCATCGGTACCATTGGAGCACAAAATACCAGAAGAGGTATGGAGCGGAAAAGAGGTAAAACTCTCACATCTTAGAGTTTTCGGTTGTGTAGCATATGTGCACATCAATGATCAAGGCAGGAATAAGCTTGATCCCAAATCAAAGAAGTGCACTTTCATCGGTTATGGTGAAGATGAGTTTGGCTACCGCCTATGGGATGATGAAAACAAAAAGATGATCCGCAGTAGAGATGTGATCTTCAATGAAAGAGTGATGTACAAGGACAGGCATAACACGGACTCCAGTAACCCAGAACAGGGTGGGCCAGTGTTTGCAGAGGTGGACGATGTCCCAGAAAGTCCTATAGTTGAGGGTCCTCAGTCAGAGGAATCAACTGAACAAAGCAGTGAGCAACAGTTTGACACACCAGAGCTTCCTACCCCAACTCCTGTAGTGAAAAGGTCTTCCCGACCTTATGTGCCTAACAGGAGATACATGGACTACATGTTGTTGACTGATGGAGGGGAGCCTGAAGACTATGCAGAAGCATGTCAGACCGCAGATGCCAGCAAGTGGGAGCTTGCCATGAAAGACGAGATGAAGTCTTTGATCTCCAATCAAACATGGGAACTAGCGGAGTTACCTATGGGAAAGAAGGCACTCCCCAACAAGTGTGGATCCTTGTATCGAAAGTCTTCCTGACCAAGGTGGAGTCAGGCGGCGTGTCCCGTTGGTTGGTAACGGTGGTGAAAGTATAGTGATGTGGGAGACTCACACTTGAGGGGGATATTGTTGGAAATCCAAGACAGTGGTATAAGAAGTTTGAAAGCTTCATGCACAAGGAAAGTTTCCAGAAGTGCAATGCTGACCACTGTTGCTTCTTCAAGAGATATAAGTCCAGTTATATCATTTTGCTACTTTATGTCGATGATATGTTAGTAGCAGGTTCGGATATGGACGAGATCAGAAGCTTGAAGATGCGTTTGTCAAAAGAGTTTGACATGAAGGACTTGGGTCCGGCAAAGAAGATCCTTGGAATGCAAATCACGATAGATAAGCAAAAAGGAATTTTGCGAGTTATCTCGGGAGAGGAGTACATCAACCGTGTCTTGCAGAGATTCAATATGGGCGATGCCAAGCCGGTCAGCACACCCTTGGCCGGTCATTTTCGTTTATCCAAGGATCAGTCCCCTCAGACAGAGGAAGAAAGTGAGTTTATGGCTAAAGTTCCATATGCTTCAGCCATAGGAAGTTTGATGTACGCGATGGTCTGTACGAGGCCAGACATTGGCCATGCAGTGGGAGTTGTTAGCAGGTTTATGTCAAATCCAGGTAAAGCTCATTGGGAAGCAGTCAAATGGATTTTGAGATATCTACGAGGCACAACAAAGAAGTGTTTGTACTTTGGTAAAGGTGAATTAAAAGTACAGGGCTATGTAGATGTAGACTTTGCATGTGAAGTCGATCACCGAAGAAGTACCACAGGTTATGTTGGGAATTTGCATATAAAACAAAATAAAACGCAGCGGAAAAATTCCCATCGAAGGATCCATGCGAATGGTCATGATTCATGATTAGAAAGTTTACCTCTTGAAGCGATGGCTGTTGGTTGAAATTCGTCTATCACGAACACCGCACGAACGGTGTTTCCAGAGGTATCCACACGAGCGGACTCCGTGAACGTCCAACGTCACGAACCTGAAGCGCCTCTGTCTTGCACTGCTAGCTTCAAAACCGAGGCTTACTGTTCACTCTTACTCCTTTTGTGCGGCTAGGGTATCAACCTTGTGTGCACAACAACTTAAGTGTTCTACTTATAGTAGCGCCTCCTTAAGTGAGTTAGTGAGCAGCACTTGACCTAAGCCCATGTACTATGAGCTAGGCCCAATAGGAAAGTCCAACTCTCCTTTTAATGCTTCTTTTAATCCGCTCTTATGTGTGTGACCCTATAGGTTCCCAAAACGTTAGCAGTAACATTAAATCCCATTTAATATTACAAACAGTGAGCGGTATCTAGCAATACATCACTGCTACCTAAGTAGTGAGAAAGTCAGTGATTTGACGAAACCTTTCTATGACAAATATTCATGTGCATTATTATCCCTTTGTCCATATATCTATATTGAACACAAGGCATAGAATGTGTCACCCTTGTATGGTTCAATATCATGTTCCCTAATACCCGAGTAGACTTAACAACAAATGAGGTCAATATCTCATATTGACTCATTTCAGCATGGTCATGCGTTTCTGATCTCACTCTATCGGGGGCCCACAGATATTACTCTTCGTTATGTAGGAGGGACAAATTCCATCTAGGTCACTCACATCCCTCTGCATGGCTCGTGGTATGCCCAATGACCGTCTTTATAATCATCCTATTACAGATGACGTTTGACGATATTAAAGCACACGACTCCTCATGTAGGGATCGTAGTGATTTCAGGTCGAAGGATTGTATGCACCATTGTCACTATGAGAACTACTTATGACACTCACATAACGCTCCATGTAGTGTTCTCATGGTGGGTCAATCCAGTACATCATTACCTTAATGTGTACCTATGTGGCAACTCGATATCTCATATCTATGACCCGTGAGATGTGGTCATCAGTCTGCACACATAATAGTCTCAATTGTATTATTATTGTCCTTATTAATAAAATACTTGACTACGGATATTTAAGAATAGGATTTCATTGTTCAATAGTGTCTCACGATCAAGTCATACACTTGATATTCTATTAAACTGAAATTTCCATTCTAAGGACTTTATTATGTTTAAACAAGTAACACAATAAACTGGAATGCCTCATATCATATATATATAAAATAGCAAGATACAAATGTAAGTCTAAAGAAATATATTGGCCACTAGGGCTTACACCAACAGGTTACATATTCACTGTTGGAACTACAGCGGTTAGTTGGATGTCGCAGGTACAAAAGATTGTAGCGTTATCCACTACAGAGGCTGAGTATGTAGCAGTGATAGAAGCCAGTAAAGAATTGATATGGCTTCAAGGATTGTTGACAGAGCTGGGATTCATCCAGGAGAGGAGTGTTTTGTTCAGTGACAGTCAGAGTGCGATACATCTGGCAAAGAACTCAGCGTTCCATTCTTGAACAAAGCACATTGGTCTTCGTTATCACTTCATCAGATCTCTGCTAGAGGATGAGGTGCTAACTCTGAGTAAGATTCAAGGAACCAAGAATCCAGCAGATATGTTAACAAAGGTAGTGACTATCGACAAACTGAAGTTGTGCTCAACTTCAGTTGGCCTGCTAGAATAACAGACCAAAGAAGGCTGCTGCATTGATCAAGGTGTGAAGACAGATTGAAATCAGTCTTCAAGTGGGAGATTGTTGGTCAAAGGTCATAGTTGGGGGCTGCAGGCTGCTTCAACAATTGCAGCTTGCAGCAATTATAGAATTTCACCGAACGCGTTTTGTTGAAATTTCTATGCATGCACAGTAACCCAAACCTGTATAAATAGAAGCCTTCAACTGAAGGAAATTTTATTCCAATATTCCAACACAACCAAGGAAGAGAAGCAAGAAGAGTGCTTCTGAGAGTGAGAGAGAAGAAAAAGTGAAGAGAGTCTGGGGTGTCCCCAAACCAGTGGGGGCATCCCCAGTAGAGAGAGTATTTTCTAGGTGTAATTGGGTTGTGGGTTGTGAGAGTTTTGTGAGTGTTTGTAAACACTTTGTATATTTCCTTATCCAAAGAAAAGTCTGCAGGCAGCCCGAGACGTAGGCATCATTGGCCGAACTCCGTTATCAAATATTGTGTGTGTTATTATTCCGCGTTATTTTTGCTCCTTTCTCAAATCTGATCATGGGAAATTTTGCGTTATTTCTCAACAAAAACTGCCTATGATCTCATCCAAAAAAATCGGTTCGTGGGCAATCAAAACCCCATTTTTTGCAAGGTTTGGAATTGGCCAAGCCCAAGTAGAGTTAAAGCTTTTCTATGGAAGATGTGCCATAATAAGCTAATGACAAATTTGGAAAGGAAAACTAGGGGAATGACAACGAATGATCTGTGTCCGAGATGTTACCAGCACCCTGAGTCCATCATGCACATGATCAGAGATTGTGAAGAGGTTCAAGATTTCTGGTCTAAACACATCAACCCGAATGTGTGGAGCAAATTTTTCAATATCGGGTTTTACAACTGGATGGACTGGAATATCTCGTCCACAGGTATTGGTTATCACCATCAGGACTGGAATATTGTTTTTGGTACAATGGTTTATGAAATTTGGAAAGACAAGTTGCTCAATCTTCTTCATTGGCTACAAATATGATGTTCAATGTGTTAAACCAAGCGTATTTCATCTCTAAAAATAGAGAGAGTGTTGCGAACATGATTCCAGGTGAGAGCCCGAAAACTATAAATGTTGGGTGGACTCCCCCTCTTGTTGGGTGCTTCAAGATTAACATAGATGGTTCTCATATTAGCAACCCAGGTAGTTCTGGTTGCGGGGGCATAATTAGGGACTCTAATGGAGCCTTTGTTAAAGCTTTATACAAAAGACTAGGGAATTGCAATGCTGTGTGGGCTGAATTATGGGCTCTGAGACTGGGAATCAGGACATCACATGAGTTGCATCTCCCTTGGGTGGCTTTTGAATCAAATTCTAAAGTGGTGGTGGAGATGGTCCAAAATAGAGACGCCAACATATCTTTTTAAAACCTCTCCTCCAAGAGGTTATTCATCTTTTCCAACTTCCATCCTGGAGAACTTCGGTCAGTCACATTTATCGCAAAGCAAATTTTTGTGCGGATTTACTTGCTATAGGGGTCGTTTTGTATCCTATGATGGGGATGTTTTGGGCAGTAGTTTTCCCCTTCTTGACTTGTATATTCATGCCGATGCCAGGGGCGTTAGTACCCCTAGGCTTGTTACTTAATTTATAGACCGTTTTTTCATTAAAAAAAATAAATCAACAATACCATATTTTTATATTCTCATGCTATTATTTATTAATTTTTATCTCTCTTCACATCATTTCAATATTAAAATCCAACGCCTTTAATATGATATAACCTTATGATATCAAACATTGATGTTCAAATAAAGATTAGTTTATAGTTTATATAGTTGATGTTAATATATATAGTTTATATATTATTAATTTTTATTATTTGAACATCAAGTCTTAAATATGATATTTGACTCTATAAATTTATTTCATTTGAATTTTATTTTTTTGATATATATACATATTTCAAATAAATATCAACAAAACATGGAATGGTATTGTGGTGTCCCATATTTTATTGTTAAAAAAACATTTTCGCATACCAAATACCAATCTTGTGGACTTTCAATACTTGTAGGTAACATATTTCAAATGTGGAGGGGTGTCACTAGGTGTTGGTATGCAACATCGTGTCGCAGATGGAGAATCTGGTTTGCACTTTATCAATACATGGTCAGATGTGGCTCGTGGCCTAGATGTTTCAATTTCACCATTCATTAACAGAACACTACTTTGTGCTAGGGATCCACCTCAACCTGTTTTTGATCGCATTGAATACAAACCCCCACCAGCCATGAAGACTCCCCCACAACCCTCAAAACCAGGCTCTGACAGTGCAGCTGTCTCTATTTTCAAACTGACTCGTGACCAGCTCAACATACTCAAAGCTAAGTCCAAAGAAAATGGCAACACAATCAACTACAGTTCTTATCAGGTGTTGGCTGGTCATGTATGGAAAAGTATATGCAAAGCAAGAGCACTTCCTGAGGATCAAGAATCCAAATTGTACATTTCAACTAATGGTAGGTCAAGGTTGCAACCTTCCCTCCCACCGGGTTACTTTGGCAATGTGATATTTCCAACCACACCTATAGCTATTGCTGGTGATCTTATGTCAAAGCCTACATGGTATGCTGCAAGCAGAATCCACAATGCATTCTCAAGAATGGATAATGAATATTTGAGATCAGCTCTTGATTACTTAGAGCTACAACCTGATCTGATGGCTCTTGCTCGTGGAGCACATACTTTCAAGTGTCCAAATCTTGCTATAACTAGTTGGGCTAGGCTCCCTATTCATGATGCTGATTTTGGATGGGGAAGGCCCATATTCATGGGACCTGGTTGGATTCCAGAGGGAAAATCTTTCATAATTCCTAGCTCAACAAATGATGGGAGCTTATCTTTGGCAATATCTCTTCAGCCTGAGCATATGAAAGTGTTTAAGGAATTGTTGTATGATATTTGAGGAATGAAATGGTTATATGCCTTGTAGAACGCCCAATTGTTCCTAAGGTGCCATTTTCTTTCCAAGTTTTTGTTTTTCCTTAAATACTTAGTGCGTGTTTGGATAAACGTTTGATAAACGTGATTATAAATGAAATTGATTCTGTAGAATTGATTTTGATTAAACATGATTTTAAAGTGAAGTGATTTTTGTTTGAATATATATTCATAGAAAAATTGCTTTTATCCTTTGATGTTGTTTGGATAGTTTGGATCAAAATTGCTTTCAGGTATATAATTACCAAAATGGGTTTTGATCATTTTAGAAATTACCACATAAAAGTGTTGTAATTATTATGTGCCTAATTCCCTGTGCATTCAACAGAAAGTGCCACAATGCTAATTAATCCTTTTTGCCTAATTCCCCTTGTACATCTATCAGAAAGTGCTAGAAAGCATTTTCAATGACCCGCAGTGGATGTAAATATGCTAATGAAGGGACACGTACAGTACCCCATAAGTGAAGGGCATTCCAAGGCAATTGTTGACTGAAGGGTAATCCGGAGATTTTCATCATTCACTTTGATAAATCTTAGAATCAATTTCCAACCAAAAGTGAAAGCTACTATTTGTAGCTTCAGGTTGGAAGCGATTTAGAAAGGAAAATGACGTTCACATGCGGAGTTCCAAACATCTTCAAAGTTGGTCAATTTCATGTTTGACCATTATAAACTCATGTTTGATGGTGTTGGACGTGGAACCAAACATACATGTGCTTACTGATGAACTGTATGCAAATTTTAATAGGACTTATTTCATTTTATAAGAGACAATATGCCTTGGCTAAGTATTATAATCTGTAAACATAAATGAACTTGAGAAAAAAAGGGTACTATTAATTTGATATTAAATTCTGGAAGGTCACAAACCCAGAATGATTTATCAAAGAAGAAAGTTCTGGGAGTTTGAAAGGACAAAATTCACAGTTGATGTACAAAGATGCCCAAGAGTTAAGCAGAAACATTCAACAAACATCATATGATACTGAAGACCTGAATATTTTAGAGCACCTTAATGTGGAAGTAGATGACCCACATTAAAGTAAGGCTTACACAAAAAGTTGAGATCCAAGACAATAATGGTGTTGCGGAGTTTATAGAGCGGCGAGGGTGGTGATTAACATTTGCACTCCCTGTAGCTCCTCTTCCTCTTTGTGCTTTTTTCATTGAATCATAAGATAGTTCGTATTTTTCCCCATTGTTACTTTTCTCATCTTCTCTTTGCTACTTAATTGCCTCCTTTATGCTTCCATAATTTTCTACACTCGAAAAGAATAAACAATTTAGTAAATGCAAAATTTTGGGGTGCTCCCAATTTCAGCAAAAAATTTATGATGCGTATGTTTGAAAAAAAAAAAAAAAAACTCTGACCAAAAGGTTTCTGTGTTTGCATGTTGCTCTTTGAGGAGTTTAGACCTCTCTGCTGTGAACTGAAATTTCTATGCAAACCTGAGCTTGATATGGCTTGAGAACATGAAAGAAAAGGGAACCATATCAGAAATCTTACCCTCATCGTTTGGGGTTGGGACTAGGGAGGGGGAAGGTTCTTTGTACAAAAATTGGTAATATCACTATAAATGTAGAATGGTAAGGGAAAAGCTGATTTGGTGAATAGTTATTGAAAGAATCTAAAAAGAGTGTGAGAAGAATGGGAAAAAAGAATGATTCTGGAGAGTGGAGGCATGGTTGCGTGAAGTAGAAGCAAAGTGCGGCATTATGGAGCTTCTACCTTGCTCTGCATCAGATGCTGTCTAGCTTAGCTTTGTACATAATCTCAAACGTTCATTGTACAAGTAAAGTTGACGCTCATTTAACACCTCTTTTATATCTATAACTAGATAACTAGAATGGTACCCGTGCAAATGCACGGGTTATACATATTAATAAGGGGTCAATGTATAAGGATATATAAAACTAACAATTCCACAATAGATTATCATTTGGGGTTCATAAGGTGATCAAGGTGGTTGGGGTGAGAGAGTTAAGTAGTGGAGTGATAAGGAGGTTGGGGGTTCAAACTCTACTCACTGACAAAATACTAACATTAACACACTAACATTTACCCAAAAAAACAAATGTCACATAAATAACATGACTGCTGTAAGAAATAAAAATATTTAGGACACCTCAAAACCAAGGTCCTTTTCTTTTTTCATCATTACTATGTTTTTTAAATAAAAATAGAGTAAAGACTCAAATTGGTCTGTAATGAAAACATCGAGACATATTTAATGCTTGAGAAATGAAAAATATCGATTTGAGATATTTTAGTCTCAAAAAAATTAAATGACATTCAAAATAGTCAGTTTTAAGATAAATTTTAGGAACATTTTAATCTCTACCAGTGATTATTTTGAACATTATTTAAGATTTTTGGAGACTAAAATGTCCCAAATTGATATTTATTATAGGTCTTGCTAACCAGTTTCCTAAGGGCTTTGGTTAAGGAATCCAAAGAAAGAAAATGTTTATAGGAAATTGTAATTTTTGAATTTTCAAAGTGTTAAATACACCACTTTCCAATATGAATATTCGATTTCTGATTCTTTAACCAATGTTCTAAGAGCACTGATTAACATTTACCACTTTTTATTAACAAAAAACAATGACATATTAAGTCCTTGAGAAATGGAAACTATTGATATGAGATATTTCTTATTTTAGTCTCCAAAAAAATTTAAATGACATTCAAATTAGTCTTCTTAAGATAAATTTTAGGGACATTCCAATTCCTAGCAGAGGTTATTTTGGATATTATTTAAAATTTTTGGGAACTGTTTACCAAAAAAATAAAAAAATTTGGGAATTAAAATGTCCCAAATTGATATTTTTTTTCATCTCTCAAAAATTAAATATGTCTTTACATTTTTTTTATCAGATATCGGTTTAGGTCTTTACGCTAAAAATAAAATTTGAAGAAAAATAGTGAATATTCATATAATTTTTAATGAAACCATTCTAGTCATTGTTTAGTTGCAAAGTGTGAGAACAATGAGAAAGATAGGAAAAACAAAACAATATATAAAGATGAAGCCTTGTATTTATTGTTAACAGGAATCTCAAATGAAATACTCCCTCCGATCCAATTCTATGGCAATTTTAGTTTTTTGATTTTGTTCCAAAACAATGGTTCTTTTATAAACCCAAGGTATATTTGACAATCTTTTTTCATATATATCCTTGATACATTAATGATAATTGGAGTGTGTAGCAAATATGGTTAGAATTTGTAAATAATTAATGATACTATAAATAAGGATAATTTGGTATAAATACAAACAAATTAATACTTTTTTAATTTATGTGTAGAAACCTTAAATTACCATATAATTGGATTGGAGGGAATAAGATATATGAATCTCAAATGAAATAAGATATAAAAAATGAAAGAAAAAGAAGAAGAAGGGACATTAAGCAGAGAGCACGTCGAGAGCCTTCTCTTTATTGAGGGGGAGAGTTTTTTATTGAGGAAAATTGATAAGTTAACACGTGTACAGTAAACAGTGGAAATTATTGAGATTTATATAAATAAATAGATAAATAGATAACTATATCTATACATAATATATATTCAGTTTACTTCAAAACATGGTATATGCCAATTACATATATATAGTACGTTACATTAATTTAAAGTATCTAATGTCACACTAACTATGAGGACCATTCACGAGCTTTAAGTAGTTCCAAACGACGAAACTTTTTTTTTTTATCAGCCTTGGATAATAAACCAACAGCTTTTAATTTTTTTTATAAGCAAAAATTGTATAGAATAAATATAAAGGATGCTCAAATCTGTATACAAAGTAACGGAAGAGAAGAGTACAATATGGGACCAACAGATATAATTCAACCTAAAGCATAAGCACTGAGACGCATAGACACCGAGACTAAGCTATAAGGTTAAAAAATAGCTAAGGACCATCCCCACCACACAATAACCTACATAATCATCAGGGGTTCGTTTGGTGGTCAGGATAAAAAAGATATGGTAGGATGAGTTATCATATCATGTCTGAAATCATTGTTTGGTGAGCCAATATGATAGAATAAAGCAATCCTGTCACTTATTATATTATTCCCATCTAGTTAAAATTATATCCCGATAGGAGGTTTGGGTTAGAACCCAATAGGATAGGATAGGCAGGTTTAAAGTATAATAAAATATAAAAATATTTTATATATAAAATAATTAAAGTAAAATAAAATATAACATGGTTAAAAAGATGTATAATACAATATAAGATATTTTAAATAATAAAATATTAAAAATTAATTTTATTTTGTCACAAGGCTAATTTTGTTATCACAAGGATAATTTTGTCTTTTTTATATAGTTTTAAAAATTAAATTAAAATATTATATGTAACTTTATCACAAGGCTAAAAATTAAATTAAAAATTATATGTAATTTTATCGCAAGGATAATTTTTTTATATAATTTAAAAGTGAAATACCACTACTTTTAATGTTATTTTACTTATTCTGTGAATCGGAGGCGGGGCACTGCCCCTGTTTTTGGACCCAAGACCGGT
>JAUPTC010000024.1:393369-448369 GCA_030762895.1 Sophora flavescens
AAACCTTGGGAATATTATAAGTATGGTGCCTGCAAAAAATCAGCTCAAAATTCGATGGCTAGACCCATTTTCCATTTTTTGGGAATTGTTTCGGTTTTCCACTATGAAAATTGATAAAAACAATGGTAAGGTGAAAAAATTTGTAAATTTTTCTTCCCCTATCACCCATTTTTATAAGCATCCTTGCAAAAAATAAGGCCAAAATTCGACCTCTAGCTTGAAAAAAAAATGTGTCTCCGTAACAAAAAGGATGTCTTGTGCTGGAAAATCATGAAAAATCACCACCTTCATGAAATGCCACGAAACTTGGTGGAAACCTTGGGAATATTATAAGTATGGTGCCTGCAAAAAATCAGCTCCAAATTCGAAGGCTAGACCCATTTTCCATTTTTTGGGAATTGTTTCGGTTTTCTACTCTGAAAATTGATAAAACAAAATGGTAAGGTGAAAAATTTTGTAAATTTTTCTTCCCCTTGCCTATTTTTCGTCCCCTAGATCCCATCTCTATAAGCATCCCTGCAAAAAAATGGCGAAAATTCGACCTCTAGCTTGGAAAAAAAGAGCATGTCTCCCCTGCAAAAAGGATGTCTTGTGCTGGAAAATCATGAAAAATCACCACCTTCATGAAATGCCACGAAACTTGGTGGAAATCTTGGGAATATTATAAGTACGGTGCCTGCAAAAAAAAACAGCTTAAAATTCGATGGCTAGACCCATTTTCCATTTTTTGGGAATTGTTTCGGTTTTCCACTTTGGAAAATGATAAAAAAAATGGTAAGGTAAAAAATTCTGTAAATTTTTCATCCCCTAGCTCCCTTTTTTATAAGCATCCCTGTAAAAATTAAGGCAAAAATTCGACCTCTAGTTTGGAAAAAAAGTGCATGTCTCCCCAGCTAAAAGGATGTCTTGTGCTGGAAAATCATGAAAAATCACCACCTTCATGAAATGCCATGACACTTGGTGGAAACCTTGTGAATATTATAAGTATGGTGCCTGCAAAAAATCAGCTCAAAATACGACGGCTAGACCCATTTTCAATTTTTTGGGAATTGTTTCGCTTTTCCACTTTGAAAATTGATTAAAAAAAATTGTAAGGTGAAATATTCTGTAAATTTTACGTCCCCTAGCTCCCATTTTTATAAGCATCCCTGTAAAAAATAAGGCCAAAATTCGACCACTAGATGGAAAAAATGAGTATGTCTCCCCAGCAAATATGATGTCTTGTGCTAGAAAATCATGAAAAATCACCACCATCATGAAATGCCACGAAACATGGTGGAAACCTTGGGAATATTGTAAGTATGGTGCCTGCAAAAAATCAGCTCAAAATTCGATGGCTAGACCCATTTTCCATTTTTTGGGAATTGTTTCGGTTTTCCACTATGAAAATTGATAAAAAAAAATGGTAAGGTGAAAAATTCTGTAAATTTTTCGACCCCTGGATCCCATATTTATAAGCATCACTGTAAAAAATAAGACCAAAATTCGACCTCTAGCTTGGAAAAAAAGTGCATGTCTCCCCAGCAAAAAGGATGTCTTGTGCTGGAAAATCATGAAAAATCATCACCTTCATGAAATGCCATGACACTTGGTGGAAACCTTGGGAATATTATAAGTATGGTGCCTGCGAAAAACAGCTCAAAATACGACGGCTAGACCCATTTTCAATTTTTTGGGAATTGTTTCGCTTTCCCACTTTAAAAATTGATTAAAAAATGGTAAGGTGAAAAATTCTGTAAATTTTTCAACCCCTGGATCCCATATTTATAAGCATCCTTGTAAAAAATAAGGCCAAAATTCGACCTCTAGCTTGGAAAAAAAAGTGCATGTCTCCCCACAAAAAGGATGTCTTATGCTGGAAAATCATGAAAAATCACCACCTTCAAGAAATGCCACGAAACTTGGTGGAAACCTTGGCAATATTATAAGTATGGTGCCTGCAAAAAATCAACTAAAAATTCAATGGCTAGACCCATTTTCCATTTTTTGGGGATTGTTTCGGTTTTCCACTATGAAAATTGATAAAAAAAAATGGTTTGGTGAAAAATTCAGTAAATTTTTCGACCCCTGGATCCCATATTTATAAGCATCCCTGTAAAACATAAGGCCAAAATTCGACCTCTAGCTTGGAAAAAAAGTGCATGTCTCCCCTGCAAAAAGGATGTCTTGTGCTGGAAAATCATGAAAAATCACTACCTTCATGAAATGCCATGACACTTGGTGGAAACCTTGGGAATATTATAAGTATGGTGCCTGCAAAAAATCAGCTCAAAATACGACGGTTAGACCCATTTTCATTTTTTTGGGAATTGTTTCGCTTTTCCACTTTGAAAATTGATTAAAAAAAATTGTAAGGTGAAATATTCTGTAAATTTTTCATCCCCTAGCTCCCATTTTTATAAGCATCCCTGCAAAAAAATAAGGCCAAAATTCGACCTCTAGCTGGAAAAAATGAGTATGTCTCCCCAGCAAATATGATGTCTTGTGCTAGAAAATCATGAAAAATCACCACCTTCAAGAAATGCCACGAAATATGGTGGAAACCTTGGGAATATTGTAAGTATGGTGCCTGCAAAAAATCAGCTCAAAATTCGACGCAAGACCCATTTTCCATTTTTTGGGAATTGTTTCGATTTTTCACTTTGAAAATTGATAAAAACAAATGGTAAGGTGAAAAATTATTTAAATTTTCCGTCCCCTAGCTCCCATTTTTATAAGTATCCATGCAAAAAAATAAGACCAAAATTCGACCTCTAGCTGGAAAAAAAGAGTATGTCTCCCCAACAAATATGATGTCTTGTGCTGGAAAATCATGAAAAATCACCACCTTCATGAAATGCCACGAAACTTGATGGAAACCTTGGGAATATTGTAAGTATGGTGCCTGCAAAAAATCAGCTCAAAATTCGACGGCAAGACCCATTTTCCATTTTTTGGGAATTGTTTCGGTTTTCCACTTTGAAAATTGATAAAAACAAATGGTAAGGTGAAAAATTCTTTAAATTTTTCGTCCCCAAGCACCCACTTTTATAATTATCCCTGCAAAAAAAGGCAAAAATTCGATCTCTAGCATGGAAAAAAAGAGTATGTCTCCCAAGCAAAAATGATGTCTTGTGCTGGAAAACCATGAAAAATCACCACCGTCATGAAATGCCACGAAACTTGGTGAAAAGCTTGGCAATATTATAAGTATGGTGCCAGCAAAAATTCAGCTCAAAATTCGATGGCTAGACCCATTTTCCATTTTTTGGGAATTGTTTCGGTTTTCCACTATGAAAATTGATAAAAACAAATGGTAAGGTGACAAATTTTGTAAATTTTTTGTTCCCTAGCTCCCATTTTTATAAGCATCCCTGCCAAAAATAAGTCCAAAATTCGACCTCTAGCTTGGAAAAAAAGAGTGTGTCTCCCTAACAAAAAGGATGTCTTGTGCTGGAAAATAATGAAAAATCACCACCTTCATGACATACCACGAAACTTGGTGGAAACCTTGGGAATATTATAAGTATGGTGCATGCAAAAAATAAGCTCAAAATTCGATGGCTAGACCCATTTTCCATTTTCCGGGAATTGTTTAGGTTTTCCATTTTGAAAAATGATAAAAAAAATTGTAAGGTGAAAAATTCTGTAAATTTTTCGTCCCCTAGATCCCATTTTTATAAGCATCCCTGCAAAAAATAAGTCCAAAATTCGACCTCTAGCTTGGAAAAAAAGAGTGTGTCTCCCTAACAAGAAGGATGTCTTGTGCTGGAAAATAATGAAAAATCACCACCTTCATGAAATACCACGAAACTTGGTGGAAACCTTGGGAATATTATAAGTATGGTGCCTGCAAAAAATCAGCAAAAATTCGATGGCTAGACCCATTTTCAATTTTTTGGGAATTGTTTCGCTTTTCCACTTTGAAAAATGATAAAAAAAATGGTAAGGTGAAAAATTCTGTAAATTTTTCGTCCCCTAGATCCCATTTTTTAAAGCATCCCTGCAAAAAATAAGGCCAAAATTCGATCTCTAGCTTGGAACAAAAGAGTATGTCTCCCCAGTAAAAGGATGTGTTGTGCTGGAAAATCATGAAAAATCACCACCTTCTTGAAATGCCACGAAACTTGTTGGAAATCTTGGGAATATTATAAGTATGGTGCCTGCAAAAAATCATCTAAAAATTCGATGGCTAGTCCCATTTTCAATTTTTTGGGAATTGTTTCGCTTTTCCACTTTGAAAATTGATAAAAAAAATTGTAAGGTGGAAAATTCTGTAAATTTTTTGTCCCCTAGGTCCCATTTTTATAAGCATCCTTGTAAAAAATGGGGCCAAAATTCGACCTCTAGCTGGAAAAAAAGAGTATGTCTCCCCAGCAAAATGGATGTCTTGTGCTAGAAAATAATGAAAAATCACCACCTTCATGAAATGCCACAAAACTTGGTGGAAACCTTGGGAATATTGTAAGTATGGTGCCTGCAAAAAAATCAGCTCAAAATTCGACGGCAAGACCCATTTTCCATTTTTTGGGAATTGTTTCGGTTTTCCACATTGAAAATTGATAAAAAAAATTGTAAGGTGAAAAATTCTGTAAATTTTTTGTCCCCTAGGTCCCATTTTTATAAGCATCCCTGCAAAAAATAAGGTCAAAATTCGACCTCTAGCTTGGAAAAAAAGAGTATGTCTCCCCTAGGATGTCTTGTGCTGGAAAATCATGAAAAATCACCACCTTCATGAAATGCCACGAAACTTGATGGAAACCTTGGGAATATTATGAGTATGGTTCCTGCAAAAAATCAGCTCAAAATTTGATGTCTAGACCCATTTTCAATTTTTTGGGAATTGTTTCGCTTTTCCACTTTGAAAATTGATTAAAAACAATTGTAAGGTGAAAAATTTTGTAAATTTTTTGTCCCCTAGCTCCCATTTTTAAAAGCATCCCTGCAAAAAAATAAGGCCAAAATTCGACTCTAGCTGGAAAAAAAGAGTATGTCTCCCCAGCAAATATGATGTATAGTGTTGGAAAATCATGAAAAATCACATCCTTCTTGAAATGCCACGAAACTGGGTGGAAACCTTGGGAATATTTTAAGTATGGTTCCTGCAAAAAATCAGCTCAAAATTCCACGGCAAGACCCATTTTCCATTTTTTGGGAATTGTTTCGGTTTTCCACTTTGAAAATTGATAAAAACAAATGGTAAGGTGAAAAATTCTGTAAAATTTTTGTCCCCTAGCTCCCATTTTTATAAGCATCCATACAAAAAATAAGGCCAAAATTCGACATCTAGCTTGGAAAAAAAGTGTATGTCTCCCCAGCAAAAAGGATGTCTTGTGCTGGAAAATAAAGAAAAATCACCACCTTCATGAAATGCCACGAAACTTTGTGGAAACCTTGTGAATATTATATGTATGGTGCCTGCAAAAATCAGCTCAAAATTTGATGGCTAGACCCATTTTTCAGTTTTTGGGAATTGTTTCGGTTTTCAACTTAGAAAATTGATAAAAAAATGGTAAGGTTAAAAATTCCATAAATTTTTTCTTCCCCTAGCTCACATTTTTATAAGCATCCTTGCAAAAAATTATGCCAAAATTCGACCTCTAGCTTGGATAAAAAGAGTTTGTCTCCCCAGCAAAAAGGATGTCTTGTGCTGGAAAATCATGAAAAATCACCACCGTCATGAAATGCCACGACACTTTGTGGAAATCTTGGGAATATTACGAGTATGGTGCCTGCAAAAAATCAGCTCAAAATTCGATGGCTAGACCCATTTTCCATTTTCTGGGAATTGTTTCGGTTTTCCACTTTGAAAAATGATTAAACAAAATGGTAAGGTGAAAAATTCTGTAAATTTTTAGTCCCCAAGCTCCCATTTTTATAAGCATCCCTGCAAAAAATAAGGTCAAAATTCGACCTCTAGCTTGGAAAAAAAGAGTATGTCTCCCCAGCAAAAAGGATGTCTTGTGCTGGAAAATCATGAAAAATCACCACCTTCATGAAATGCCACGAAACTTGATGGAAACCTTGGGAATATTATGAGTATGGTGCTTGCAAAAAATCAGCTCAAAATTTGATGTCTAGACCCATTTTCAATTTTTTGGGAATTGTTTCGCTTTTCCACTTCGAAAATTGATTAAAAAAAAATTGTAAGTTGAAAAATTCTGTAAATTTTTCGTCTGCTAGCTCCCATTTGTGTAAGCATCCCTGCAAAAAATAAGGCCAAAATTCGACCACTAGCTGGAAAAAAAAGAGTATGTCTGCCCCGCAAAATGGATGTCTTGTGCTAGAAAATCATGAAAAATCACCACCTTCATGAAATGCCACGAAACTTGGTGGCAACCTTGGGAATATTGTAAGTATGGTGCCCGCAAAAAATCAGCTCAAAATTCGATGGTTAGACCCATTTTCCATTTTTTGGGAATTGTTTATGTTTTCCACTTTGAAAATTGATAAAAAAAAATGGTAAGTTGAAAAATTCTGTAAATTTTTCGTCCCCTAGCTCCCATTTTTATAAGCATCCCTGTAAAAAATTATGCCAAAATTAAACCTCTAGCTTGGAAAAAAAGTGTATGTCTCCCCAGCAAAAAGGATGTCTTGTGCTTGAAAATCATGAAAAATCACCACCTTCATGAAATGCCACGAAACTTGGAGGAAACCTTTGGTATATTATAAGTATGGTGCCTGCAAAAAGCAGCTCAAAATTTGATGGCTAGACCCATTTTCAATTTTTTGGGAATTGTTTCGCTTTTCCACTATGAAAATTGATAAAAACAATGGTAAGGTGAAAAATTCTGTAAATTTTTCTTCCCAAGCTCCTATTTGTATAAGCATCCTTGCAAAAAATAAGGTCAAAATTCGACCTCTAGCTTGGAAAAAAAGAGTATGTCTCCCCAGCAAAATTGATGTCTTGTGCTGGAAAATCATGAAAAATCACCACCTTCATGAAATGCCACGAAACTTGATGGAAACCTTGGGAATATTATAAGTATGGTGCCTGCAAAAAATAAGCTCAAAATTTGATGGCTAGACCCATTTTCAATTTTTTGGGAATTGTTTCGCTTTTCCACTTTGAAAATTGATCAAAAAAAATTGTAAGTTGAAAAATTCTGTAAATTTTTCGTCCCCTATCTCCCATTTGTTTAAGCTTCCCTGCAAAAATTAAGCCCAAAATTCGACCTCTAGCTGGAAAAAAAAGAGTATGTCTCCCCCGCAAAATTGATGTCTTGTGCTAGAAAATCATGAAAAATCACCACCTTCATGAAATGCCACGAAACTTGGTGGAAACCTTGGGAATATTTTAAGTATGGTGCCTACAAAAAAACAGCTCAAAATTCGACGGCAAGACCCATTTTCCATTTTTTGGGAATTGTTTGCTTTTCCACTTTGAAAATTGACAAAAATAAATGGTAAGGTGAAAAATTCTTTAAATTTTTCAGCCCCTAGCTCCCATTTTTATAAGCATCCCTGCAAAAAATAAGATGAAAATTCGGCCTCTAGCTTGGATAAAAAGAGTATTTCGCTCCAGCAAAAAGGATGTCTTGTGATGGAAAATCATGAAAAATCATCACCTTCCTGAAATGTCACGAAACTTGGTGGAAACCTTGGGAATATTATAAGTATGGTGCCTGCAAAAAATCAACTCAAAATTCGATGGCAAGACCCATTTTCCATTTTTTGGGAATTGTTTCGGTTTTTCACTTTGAAAATTGATTAAAAAAATGGTAAGGTGAAAAATTATGTAAATTTTTTGCCTCCTAACTCCCATTTTTATAAGCATCCCTGCAAAAAAATAAGACCAAAATTCGACCACTAGCTTGGAAAAAAAGAGTATGTCTCCCCAGCAAAAAGGATATCTTGTGCTGGAAAATCATGAAAAATCACCACCTTCATGAAATGCCACAAAACTTGGTGGAAACCTTGGGAATATTATAAGTATGTTGCCTGCAAAAAATCAGCTCAAAATTAGATGTCTAGACCCATTTTCCATTTTTTGGGAATTGTTTCGGTTTTCCACTTTAAAAATTGATTAAAAAAAATGGTTAGGTGACAAATTCTGTGAATTTTTCGACCCCTAGCTCCCATTTTTATAAGCATCCCTGTAAAAAATAAGTCCAAAATTCGACCTCTAGCTTGGAAAAAAAGAGTATGTCTCCCCAGCAAAAAGGATGTCTTGTGCTGGAAAATCATGAAAAATCACCACCTTCATGAAATGCCACGAAACTTGGGGGAAACCTTGGGAATATTATATGTATGGTGCCTGCAAAAAATCAGCTCAAAATTCGATGGCTAGACCCATTCTCCATTTTTTGGGAATTGTTTCGGTTTTCCACTATGAAAATTGATAAAAACAATGGTAAGGTGAAAAATTCTGTAAATTTTTCTTCCCCTTGCCTATCTATATAAGCATCCTTGCAAAAAAATAAGGCCAAAATTCGACCTCTACCTTGGAAAAAAGAGTATGTCTACCCAGCAAAAAGAATGTCTTGTGCTGGAAAATCATGAAAAATCACCACCTTCATGAAATGCCACGAAACTTGGTGGAAACCTTGGGAATATTATAAGTATGGTGCCTGAAAAAAATCAGCTGAAAATTCGATGGCTAGACCCATTTTCCATTTTTTGGTAATTGTTTCGGTTTTCCACTTAGAAAAATGATTAAAAAAATGGGAAGGTGAAAAATTCAGTAAATTTTTTATCCCCTAGCTCCCATTTTTATAAGCATCCCTGCAAAAAATAAGGTCAAAATTCGACCTCTAGCTTGGAAAAAAAAGAGTATGTCTCCCAGAAAAAGGATGTCTTGTGCTGGAAAATAATGAAAAATCACCACCTTCATGAAATGCCACGACACTTGGTGGAAACCTTGGGAATATTATAAGTATAGTGCCTGCAAAAAATCAGCTCAAAATACGACGGCTAGACACATTTTCAATTTTTTGGGAATTGTTTCACTTTCCCACTTTGAAAATTGATTAAAAAAAATTGTAGGGTGAAAATTTTTGTAAATTTTTCGTCTCCTAGATCCTATTTTTATAAGCATCCCTGCAAAAAAATAAGGCCAAAATTCGACCTCCAGCTGGAAAAAAAGAGTATGTCTCCCTAGCAAATATGATGTCTTGTGCTAGAAAATCATGAAAAATCACCACCTACATGAAATGCCACGAAACATGGTGGAAACCTTGGGAATATTGTAAGTATGGTGCCTGCAAAAAATCAGCTTAAAATTCGACGGCAAGATCCATTTTCCATTTTTTGGGAATTGTTTCGGTTTTCCACTTTGAAAATTGATAAAAACAAATGGTAAGGTGAAAAATTCTTTAAATTTTTCGTCCCCTAGCTCCCATTTTTATAAGTATCCCGACAAAAAAAAGGCAAAAATTCGACCTCTAACTTGGAAAAAAAGAGAATGTCTCCCCTGCAAAAAGGATGTCTTGTGCTGGAAAATCAGGAAAAATCACCACCTACATGAAATGCCACAAAACTTGGTGGAAACCTTGGGAATATTATAAGTATGGTGCCTGCAAAAAATCAGCTCAAAATACGATGGCTAGACCCATTTTCAATTTTTTGGGAATTGTTTCGCTTTTCCACTTTGAAAATTGATTAAAAAAAATTGTAATGTGAAAAATTCTGTAAATTTTGTGTCCCCTAGCTCCCATTTTTATAAGCATTCCTGCAAAAAAATAAGGCCAAAATTCGACTCTAGCTGGAAAAAAAGAGTATGTCTCCCCAGCAAATATGATGTATTGTGCTGAAAAATCATGAAAAATCACCACCTTCTTGAAATGCCACGAAACTTGGTGGAAACCTTGGTAATATTTTAAGTATGGTGCCTGCAAAAAATCAGCTCAAAATTCGACGGCAAGACCCATTTTCCATTTTTTGGGAATTGTTTCGGTTTTCAACTTTGAAAATTGATAAAAACAAATGGTAAGTTGAAAAATTCTTTCAATTTTTCTACCCATAGATCCTCTTTGTATAAGTATCCCTGCAAAAAAAAAAGGCAAAAATTCGACCTCTAGCATGGAAAAAAAGAGTATATCTCCCAAGCAAAAAGGATGTCTTGTGCTGGAAAATCATAAAAAATCACCACCTTCATGAAATGCCACGAAACATGGTGGAAACCTTAGGTATATTGTAAGTATGGTGCCTGAAAAAAATCAGCTTAAAATTCGACGGCAAGATCCATTTTCCATTTTTTGGGAATTGTTTCGGTTTTCCACTTAGAAAAATGATAAAAAAAATGGGAAGGTGAAAAATTCAGTAAATTTTTCATCCCCTAGCTCCCATTTTTATAAGCATCCCTGCAAAAAATAAGGTCAAAATTCGACCTCTAGCTTGGAAAAAAAAGAGTATGTCTCCCCCGTAAAAAGGATGTCTTGTGCTGGAAAATCATGAAAAATCACCACCTTCATGAAATGCCACGACACTTGGGGGAAACCTTGGGAATATTATAAGTATGGTGCCTGCAAAAAAGCAGCTCAAAATACGATGGCTAGACCCATTTTCAATTTTTTGGGAATTGTTTCGCTTTTCCACTTTGAAAATTGATTAAAAAAATTGTAAGGTGAAAAATTCTGTAAATTGTTCGTCCACTAGCTCCCATTTTTATAAGCATCCCTGCAAAAAAATAAGGCCAAAATTCGACCTCTAGCTGGAAAAAAAGAGTATGTCTCCCCAACAAATGTGATGTCTTGTGCTGGAAAATCATGAAAAATCATCACCTTCATGAAATGCCACGAAACTTGGTGGAAACCTTGGGAATATTATAAGTATGGTGGCTGCAAAAAATCAGCTCAAAATTCGATGGCTAGACCCATTTTCCATTTTTTGGGAATTGTATCGGTTTTCCACTTTGAAAATTGATAAAAACATATGGTAAGGTGAAAAATTCTTTAAATTTTTCGTCCCCTACCTCCCATTTTTATAAGTATCCCTGCAATAAAAAAAGGCAAAAATTCGACCTCTAGCATGGAAAAAAAGAGTATGTCTCCCAAGCAAAAAGGACGTCTTGTGCTAGAAAATCATGAAAAATCACCACCTTCATGAAATGCCACGAAACTTGGTGGAAACCATGGCAATATTATAAGTATGGTGTCTGCAAAAAATCAGCTCAAAATTCGATGGAGGTGACCCATTTTCCATTTTTTGGGTATTGTTTCGGTTTTCCACTATGAAAATTGATAAAAACAAATGGTAAGGTGAAAAATTTTGTAAATTTTTCGACCCCTGGATCCCATATTTATAAGCATCCCTGCAAAAAATAAGGCCAAAATTCGACCTCTGGCTTGTAAAAAAAGTGCATGTCTCCCCAGCAAAAAGGATGTCTTGTGCTGGAAAATCATGAAAAATCACCACCTTCATGAAACGCCACGAAACTTAGTGGAAACCTTTGGAATATTATTAGTATGGTACGTGCAAAAAATCAACTCAAAATTTGATGGTTAGACCCATTTTCCATTTTTTGGGAATTGTTTCGGTTTTCCACCTTGAAAATTGATTTCAAAAATGGTAAGGTGGAAAATTCTGTAAATTTTTTGACCCCAAGCTCCCATTTTTATAAGCATCCCTGCAAAAAATAAGGACAAAATTCAATCTCTAGCTGGAAAAAAAGAGTATGTCTCCCCAGCAAAAAGGATGTCTTGTGCTGGAAAATCATGAAAAATCAGCATCATCATGAAATGCCACGAAACTTGGTGGAAACCTTGGGAATATTATAAGTATAGAGCCTGCAAAAAATCAACTCAAAATTCGATGGGTAGACAAATTTTCCATTTTCTGGGAATTGTTTCGGTTTTCTACTATGAAAATTGATAAAACAAAATGGTAAGGTGAAAAATTCTGTAAATTTTTCGACCCCTGGATCCCATATTTAAAAGCATCCCTGCCAAAAATAAGGCCAAAATTGGACCTCTAGCTTGGAAAAAAAGTGCATGTCTCACCAGCAAAAAGGATGTCTTGTGCTGGAAAATCATGATAAATCACCACCTTCATGAAATGCCACGAAACATGGTGAAAACCTTGGGAATATTATAAGTATGGTGCCTGCAAAAAATCAGCTCAAAATTCGATGGTAGACCCATTTTCCATTTTTTGGGAATTGTTTCGGTTTTCCACTATGAAAATTGATCAAAAAAAATAGAATGGTGAAAAATTCTGTAAATTTTTCGACACCTGGCTCCCATTTTTATAAACATCCCTGCAAAAAATAAGGCCAAAATTCGACCTCTAGCTGGGAAAAAAAGAGTGTGTCTCCCTAACAAAAAGGATGTCTTGTGCTGGAAAATCATGAAAAATCCCCAACTTCATGAAATGCCACGAAACTTGGTGGAAACCTTGGGAATATTATAAGTATGGTGCCTATAAAAAATCAGATCAAAATTCGAAGGCTAGACCCATTTTCCATTTTATGGGAATTGTTTCGGTTTTCCACTTTGAAAAATGATAAAAAAAATGGTAAGGTGAAAAATTCTGTAAATTTTTCGTCCCCTAGCTCCCATTTTTATAAGCATCCCTGTAAAAAATTATGCCAAAATTCAACCTCTAGCTTGGAAAAAGAGTGTATGTCTCCCCAGCAAAAAGGATGTCTTGTGCTGGAAAATCATGAAAAATCACCACCTTCATGAAATGCCACGAAACTTGGTGGAAACCTTGGGAATATTATAAGTATGGTGCCTTCAAAAAATCAGCTCAAAATTCGACGGCAAGACCCATTTTCAATTTTTTGGGAATTGTTTCGGTTTTCAACTTTGAAAATTGATAAAAACAAATGGTAAGGTGAAAAATTCTTTAGATTTTTCAGCCCCTAGCACCCATTTTTATAAGCATCCCTGCCAAAAATTAGACGAAAATTCGACCTCTAGCTAGGATAAAAAAAGTATGTCTCTCCAGAAAAAAGGATGTCTTGTGCTGGAAAATCATGAAAAATCACCACCTTCATGAAATGCCACGAAACTTGGTGGAAACCTTGGGAATATTATAAGTATGGTGCCTGCAAAAAATCAGCTCAAAATTCGATGGCTAGACCCATTTTCCATTTTTTGGGAATTGTTTCGGTTTTCCACTTTGAAAATTGATAAAAAAAAAATGGTAAGGTGAAAAATTCTGTAAATTTTTCGTCCCCTAGCTCCCATTTTTATAAGCATCCCTGCAAAAAATAGGCCAAAATTCGACCTCTAGCTTGGAAAAAAAGAGTATGTCTCCCCAGCAAAAAGGATGTCTTGTGCTGGAAAATCATGAAAAATCACCACCTTCATGAAATGCCACGAAACTTGGTGGAAACCTTGGGAATATTATAAGTATGGTGCCTGCAAAAAATCAGCTCAAAATTCGATGGCTAGACCCATTTTCCATTTTTTGGGAATTGTTTCGGTTTTCCACTTTGAAAATTGATAAAAAAAATGGTAAGGTGAAAAATTTTGTAAATTTTTTGCCCACTAGCTCCCATTTTTATAAGCATCCCTGCAAAAATAAAAGCCAAAATTCGACCTCTAGCTTGGAAAAAAAGAGTATGTCTCCCCAGCAAAAAGGATGTCTTGTGCTGGAAAATCATGAAAAATCACCACCTTCATGAAATGCCACGAAACTTGGTGGAAACCTTGGGAATATTATAAGTATGGTGCCTGCAAAAAATCAGCTCAAAATTCGATGGCTAGACCCATTTTCCATTTTTTGGGAATTGTTTCGGTTTTCCACTTTGAAAATTGATAAAAAAAAATGGTAAGGTGAAAAATTCTGTAAATTTTTCTTCCCCTAGCTCCCATTTTTATAAGCATCCCTGCAAAAAATAAGGCCAAAATTCGACCTCTAGCTTGGAAAAAAAGTGTATGTCTCCCCAGCAAAAAGGATGTCTTGTGCTGGAAAATCATGAAAAATCACCACCTTCATGAAATGCCACGAAACTTGGTGGAAACCTTGGGAATATTATAAGTATGGTGCCTGCAAAAAATCAGCTCAAAATTCGATGGCTAGACCCATTTTCCATTTTTTGGGAATTGTTTCGGTTTTCCACTTTGAAAATTGATAAAAAAAAATGGTAAGGTGAAAAATTCTGTAAATTTTTCGTCCCCTAGCTCCCATTTTTATAAGCATCCCTGCAAAAAATCAGGCCAAAATTCGACCTCTAGCTTGGAAAAAAAGAGTATGTCTCCCCAACAAAAAGGATGTCTTGTGCTGGAAAATCATGAAAAATCACCACCTTCATGAAATGCCACGAAACTTGGTGGAAACCTTGGGAATATTATAAGTATGGTGCCTGCAAAAAATCAGCTCAAAATTCGATGGCTAGACCCATTTTCCATTTTTTGGGAATTGTTTCGGTTTTCCACTTTGAAAATTGATAAAAAAAATGGTAAGGTGAAAAATTCTGTAAATTTTTCGTCCCCTAGCTCCCATTTTTATAAGCATCCCTGCAAAAAATAAAGACAAAATTCGACCTTTAGCTTGGAAAAAAGAGCATGTCTCCCCAGCAAAAAGGATGTCTTGTACTGGAAAATCATGAAAAATCACCACCTTCATGAAATACCACAAAACTTGGTGGAAACCTTGGGAATATTATAAGTATGGTGCCTGCAAAAAATCAGCTCAAAATTCGATGGCTAGACCCATTTTCCATTTTTTGGGAATTGTTTCGGTTTTCCACTTTGAAAATTGATTAAAAAAAATGGTAAGGTGAAAAATTCTGTAAATTTTTCGTCCCCTAGCTCCCATTTTTATAAGCATCCCTGCAAAAAAATAAGGCCAAAATTCGACCTCTAGCTTGGAAACAAAGAGTATGTCTCCCTAGCAAAAAGGATGTCTTGTGCTGGAAAATCATGAAAAATAACCACCTTCATGAAATGCTACGAAACTTGGTGGAAACCTTGGGAATGTTATAAGTATGGTGCCTGCAAAAAATCAGCTCAAAATTCGATGGCTAGACCCATTTTCCATTTTTTGGGAATTGTTTCGGTTTTCCACTTTGAAAATTGTTAAAAGAAAATGGTAAGGTGAAAAATTCTGTAAATTTTTCGTCCCCTAGCTCCCATTTTTATAAGCATCCCTGCAAAAAATAAGGCCAAAATTCGACCTCTAGCTTGGAAAAAAAGAGTATGTCTCCCCAGCAAAAAGGATGTATTGTGCTGGAAAATCATGAAAAATCACCACCTTCATGAAATGCCACGAAACTTGGTGGAAACCATGGGAATATTATAAGTATGGTGCCTGCAAAAAATCAGCTCAAAATTCGATGGCTAGACCCATTTTCCATTTTTTGGGAATTGTTTCGGTTTTCCACTTTGAAAATTGATAAAAACAGATGGTAAGGGGAAAAATTCTTTAAATTTTTCGTCCCCTAGCTCCCATTTTTATAAGTATCCCTGCAAAAAAAAGGCAAAAATTCGACCTCTAGCATGGAAAAAAAGAGTATGTCTCCCAAGCAAAAAGGGTGTCTTGTGCTGGAAAATCATGAAAAATCACCACCTTCATGAAATGCCACGAAACTTGGTGGAACCTTGGGAATATTATAAGTATGGTGCCTGCAAAAAATCAGCTCAAAATTCGATGGCTAGACCCATTTTCCATTTTTTGGGAATTGTTTCGGTTTTCCACTTTGAAAATTGATA
Organism: Sophora flavescens; assembly: GCA_030762895.1. Classification (NCBI taxonomy): domain Eukaryota; kingdom Viridiplantae; phylum Streptophyta; class Magnoliopsida; order Fabales; family Fabaceae; genus Sophora; species Sophora flavescens. The sequence continues at coordinate 408,948 of JAUPTC010000024.1, forward strand.
AAAACAAATGGTAAGGTGAAAAATTCTGTAAATTTTTCTTCCCCTATCTCCCATTTTTATAAGCATCCCTTAAAAAAATAAGGCCAAAATTCGACCTCTAGCTTGGAAAAAAAGAGTATGTCTCCCCAGCAAAAAGGATGTCTTTTGCTGGAAAATCATGAAAAATCACCACCTTCATGAAATGCCACTAAACTTGGTGGAAACCTTGGGACTTTTATAAGAATGGTGCCTGCAAAAAATCAGCTCAAAATTCGATGGCTAGACCCATTTTCCATTTTTTGGGAATTGTTTCGGTTTTCCACTTTGAAAATTGATAAAAAAAAATGGTAAGGTGAAAAATTCTGTAAATTTTTCGTCCCCTAGCTCCCATTTTTATAAGCATCCCTGCAAAAAATAAGGCCAATATTCGACCTCTAGCTTGGAAAAAAAGAGTATGTCTCCACAACAAAAAGGATGTCTTGTGCTGGAAAATCATGAAAAATCACCACCAACATTAAATGCCACGAAACTTGGTAGAAACCTTGGGAATATTATAAGTATGGTGCCTGCAAAAAATCAGCTCAAAATTCGATGGCTAGACCCATTTTCCATTTTTTGGGAATTGTTTCGGTTTTCCACTTTGAAAATTGATAAAAAAATGGTAAGGTGAAAAATTCTGTAAATTTTTCGTCCCCTAGCTCCCATTTTTATAAGCATCCCTGCAAAAAAAAAGGAAAAAATTCGACCTCTAGCATGCAAAAAAAGAGTAAGTCTCCCCAAACAAAAGGATGTCTTGTCTTGCGAAAATCATGAAAAATCACCACCTTCATGAAATGCCACGAAACTTGGTGGAAACCTTGGGAATATTATAAGTATGGTTCCTGCAAAAAATCAGCTCAAAATTCGATGGCTAGACCCATTTTCCATTTTTTGGGAATTGTTTCGGTTTTCCACTTTGAAAATTGATAAAAAAAATGGTAAGGTGAAAAATTCTGTAAATTTTTCTTCCCCTAGCTCCCATTTTTATAAGCATCCCTGCAAAAAATAAGGCCAAAATTCGACCTCTAGCTTGGAAAAAAAGAGTATGTCTCCCCAGCAAAAAGGATGTCTTGTGCTGGAAAATCATGAAAAATCACCACCTTCATGAAATGCCACGAAACTTGGTGGAAACCTTGGGAATATTATAAGTATGGTGCCTGCAAAAAATCAGCTCAAAATTCGATGGCTAGACCCATTTTCCATTTTTGGGAATTGTTTCGGTTTTCTACTATGAAAATTGATAAAACAAAATGGTAAGGTGAAAAATTCTGTAAATATTTTGTCCCCTAGCTCCCATTATTATAAGCATCCCTAAAAAAAATAAGGTCAAAATTCGACCTCTAGATGGAAAAAAAGAGTTTGTCTCCCCAGCAAAAAAGGATGTCTTGTGCTGGAAAATCATGAAAAATCACCCCCTTCAAGAACTGCCATGAATCTTGGTGGAACCCTCGGGTTGATTTTATGTATGATGCCTGCAATTCATTCAGCTCAAAATTCGATGGCTAGACCCATTTTCCATTGTTTGGGAATTGTTTCGGTTTTCCACTTTGAAAATTGATAAAAAAAAATGGTAAGGTGAAAAATTCTGTAAATTTTTTGTCCCCTAGCTCCCATTTTTATAAGCATCCCTACAAAAAATAAGGCCAAAATTCGACCTCTAGCTTGGAAAAAAAGAGTATGTCTCCCAAGCAAAAAGGATGTCTTGTGCTGGAAAATCATGAAAAATCACCACCTTCATGAAATGCCACGAAACTTGGTGGAAACCTTGGGAATATTATAAGTATGGTACCTGCAAAAAATCAACTCAAAATTCGATGGCTAGACCCATTTTCCATTTTTTGTGAATTGTTTCGGTTTTCCACTTTGAAAATTGATAAAAAAAAATGGTGAGGTGAAAAATTCTGTAAATTTTTCTTCCCCTAGCTCCCATTTTTATAAGCATCCCTGCAAAAAATAAGGCCAAAATTCGACCTCTAGATTGGAAAAAAAGTGTATGTCTCCCCAGCAAAAAGGATGTCTTGTGCTGGAAAATCATGAAAAATCCCCACCTTCATGAAATGATATGAAACTTGCTGGAAACCTTGGGAATATTATAAGTATGGTTCCTGCAAAAAAAAATAGCTCAAAATTCGATGGCTAGACCCATTTTCCATTTTTTGGGAATCGTTTCGGTTTTCAACTTTGAAAATTGATAAAAAAAAAAAGGGTATGGTGAAAAATTCTGTTAATTTTTCGACCCCTAGCACCCATTTTTATAAGAAACCCTGCAAAAAAAATCAGGCCAAAATTCGACCTCTAGCTTGAAAAAAAAAGTATGTCTCCCCAACAAAAAGGATGTCTTGTGCACTGGAAAATCATGAAAAATCACCACCTTCATGAATGCCACGAAACTTCGTGGAAACCTTGGAAATATTATAAGTATGGTGCCTGCATAACATCAACTCAAAATTCGATGACTAGACCCATTTTCCATTTTTGAGAATTGATTTGGTTTTCCACTTTGAAAATTGATAAAAAAAAATGGTAAGGTGAAAAATTCTGTAAATTTTTTGTCCCCTAGCTCCCATTTTTATAAGCATCCCTGCAAAAAATAAGGCCAAAATTCGACCTCTAGCTTGGAAAAAAAGAGTATGTCTCCCCAGCAAAAAGGATGTCTTGTGTTGGAAAATCATGAAAAATCACCACCTTCATGAAATGCCACGAAACTTGGTGGAAACCTTGGGAATATTATAAGTATGGTGCCTGCAAAAAATCAGCTCAAAATTCGATGGCTAGACCCATTTTCCATTTTTTGGGAATTGTTTCGGTTTTCCACTTTGAAAATTGATAAAAAAAAATGGTAAGGTGAAAAATTCTGTAAACTTTTTGTCCGCTAGCTCCCATTTTTATAAGCATCCCTGCAAAAAATCGGGCCAAAATTCGACCTCTAGCTTGGAAAAAAAGAGTATGTCTCCCCAAGCAAAAGGATGTCTTGTCTTTGGAAAATCATGAAAAATCACCACCTTCATGAAATGCCACGAAACATGGTGGAAACCTTGGGAATATTATAAGTATGGTGCCTGCAAAAAAATCAGCTCAAAATTCGATGGCTAGACCCATTTTCCATTTTTTGGGAATTGTTTCGGTTTTCCACTTTGAAAATTGATAAAAAAAAATGGTAAGGTGAAAAATTCTGTAAATTTTTGTCCCCTAGCTCCCATTTTTATAAGCATCCCTGCAAAAAATAAGGCCAAAATTCGAGCTCTAGCTGGAAAAAAAGAGTATGTCTCCCCAGCAAAAAGGATGTCTTGTGCTGAAAAATCACCACCTTCATGAAATGCCGCGAAACTTGGTGAAAACCTTGGGAATATTACGAGTATGGTGCCTACAAAAGATCAGCTCAAAATTCGATGGCTAGACCCATTTTCCATTTTTTGGGATTTGTTTCGGTTTTCCACTTTGAAAATTGATAAAAAACAATGGTAAGGTGAAAAATTCTATAAATTTTTCTTCCCCTAGATCCTATTTGTATAAGAACCCCTTCAGACAATAAGGCCAAAATTCGACCTCTAGTGTAGAAAAAAAAGTATGTCTCCCCAGCAAAAAGGATGTCTTGTGCTGGAAAATCATGAAAAATCACCACCTTCATGAAATGCCACGAAACTTGGTGGAAACCTTGGGAATATTATAAGTATGGTGCCTGCAAAAAATCAGCTCAAAATTCGATGGCTAGACCCATTTTCCATTTTTTGGGAATTGTTTCGGTTTCCCACTTTGAAAATTGATAAAAACAAAATGGTAAGGTGAAAAATTCTGTAAATTTTTCGTCCCCTAGCTCCCATTTTTATAAGCATCCCTGCAAAAAATCAGGCCAAAATTCGACCTCTAGCTTGGAAAAAAAGAGTATGTCTCCCCAGCAAAAAGGATGTCTTGTGCTGGAAAATCATGAAAAATCACCACCTTCATGAAATGCCATGAAACTTGGTGGAAACCTTGGGAATATTATAAGTATGGTGCCTGCAAAAAAATCAGCTCAAAATTCGATGGCTAGACCCATTTTCCATTTTTTGGGAATTGTTTCGGTTTTCCACTTTGAAAATTGATAAAAAAAAATGGTAAGGTGAAAAATTCTGTAAATTTTTCGTCCCCTAGCTCCTATTTTTATAAGCATCCCTGCAAAAAATCAGGCCAAAATTTGACCTCTCACTTGGAAAAAAAGTGTATGTCTCCCCCCTCAAAAAGGATGTCTTGTGCTGGAAAATCATGAAAAATCACCACCTTCATGAAATGCCTCAAAACTTGGTAAAACTTGGGGATATTATAAGTATGGTACCTGCAAAAAATCAGCTCAAAATTCAATCGCTAGACCCATTTTCCATTTTTTGGGAAATGTTTCGATTTTCCACTTTGAAAATTGATTAAAAAAAATGGTAAGGTGAAAAATTCTGTAAATTTTTTGTCCCCTAGCTCCCATTTTTATAAGCATCCCTGCAAAAAAATCAGGCCAAAATTCGACCTCAAGCTGGAAAAAAAGAGTATGTCTCCCCAGCAAAAAAGGATGTCTTGTGCTGGAAAATCATGAAAAATCACCACCTTCATGAAATGCCACGAAACTTGGTGGAAACCTTGGGAATATTATAAGTATGGTGCCTGCAAAAAATCAGCTCAAAATTCGATGGCTAGACCCATTTTCCATTTTTTGGGAATTGTTTCGGTTTTCCACTTTGAAAATTGATTAAAAAAATGGTAAGGTGAAAAATTCTGTAAATTTTTCGTCCCCTAGCTCCCATTTTTATAAGCATCCCTGCAAAAAATAAGGCCAAAATTCGACCTCTAGCTTGGAAAAAAAAGAGTATGTCTCCCCAGCAAAAAGGATGTCTTGTGCTGGAAAATCATGAAAAATCACCACCTTCATGAAATGCCACGAAACTTGGTGGAAACCTTGGGAATATTATAAGTATGGTGCCTGCAAAAAATCAGCTCAAAATTCGATGGCTAGACCCATTTTCCATTTTTTGGGAATTGTTTCGGTTTTCCACTTTGAAAATTGATAAAAATAAATGGAAAGGTGAAAAATTCTGTAAATTTTTATTCCTCCGGCACCCATTTTTATAAGTATCCCTGCAAAAAATAAGGCAAAAATTCGACCTCTAGCTTGGAAAAAAAGAGTATGTCCCCCTCGAAAAAATGATGTCTTGTGCTGGAAAATCATGAAAAATCACCACCTTCATGAAATGCCACGAAACTTCGTGGAAACCTTGGAAATATTATAAGTATGGTGCCTGCATAACATCAACTCAAAATTCGATGACTAGACCCATTTTCCATTTTTGAGAATTGTTTCGGTTTTCCACTTTGAAATTGATAAAAAAAAATGGTAGAATGAAAAATTCTGTAAATTTTTTGTCCCCTAGCTCCCATTTTTATAAGCATCACTACAAAAAACTAGGCCAAAATTCGACCTCTAGCTTGAAAAAAAAGAGTATGTCTCCCCAGCAAAAAGGATGTCTTGTGTTGGAAAATCATGAAAAATCACCACCTTCATGAAATGCCACGAAACATGGTGAAAACCTTGGGAATATTATAAGTAGGGTGCCTGCAAAAAAATCAGATCAAAATTCGATGGCTAGACCCATTTTCCATTTTTTGGGAATTGTTTCGGTTTTCCACTTTGAAAGTTGATAAAAAAAAATGGTAAGGTGAAAAATTCTGTAAATTTTTCTTCCCCTAGCTCCCATTTTTATAAGCATCCTTGCTAAAAAATAAAGACAAAATTCGACCTCTAGCTTGGAAAAAAAGAGTATGTCTCTCCAGCAAAAAGGAGGTCTTGTGCTGGAAAATCATGAAAAATCACCACCATCATGAAATTCCACGAAACTTGGTGGAAACCCTGGGAATATTATAATTATGGTGCCTGCAAACAATCAGCTCAAAATTCGATGGCTAGACCCATTTTCCAATTTTTGGGAATTGTTTCGGTTTTCCACTTTGAAAATTGAAAAAAAAATGGTAAGGTGAAAAATTTTTGTAAATTTTTCATCCCCTAGCACCCACTTTTATATGAATCCCTGCAAAAAATAAGGACAAAATTCGACCTCTAGCTTGGAAAAAAAGAGTATGTCTCCCCGGCAAAAAGGATGTCTTGTTCTGGAAAATCATGAAAAATCACCACCTTCATGAAATACCACGAAACTTGGTGGAAACCTTGGGAATATTATAAGTATGGTGCCTGCAAAAAATCAGCTCAAAATTCGATGGCAAGACCCATTTTCCATTTCTGGGAATTGTTTCGGTTTTCCACTTTGAAAATTGATAAAAAAAAAAAGGTGACAAATTCTGTAAATTTTTCGTCCCCTAGCTCCCATTTTTATAAGCACCCCTGCAAAAAATAAGGACAAAATTCGACCTCTAGCTTGGAAAAAAAGTGTATGTCTCCCCAGCAAAAAGGATGTCTTGTGCTGGAAAATCATGAAAAATCACCACCTTCATGAAATGCTACGAAACTTGGTGGAAACCTTGGGAATATTATAAGTATGGTGCCTGCAAAAAATAAGCTCAAAATTCGATGGCTAGACCCATTTTCCATTTTTTGGGAATTGTTTCGGTTTTCCACTTTGAAAATTGATAAAAAAAAATGGTAAGGTGAAAAATTCTGTAAATTTTTCGTCCCCTAGCTCTCATTTTTATAAGCATCCTTGCAAAATATATGGCCAAAATTCGACCTCTAGCTAGGAAAAAAAAGAGTATGTCTCCCCATCAAAAAGGATGTCTTGTGCTAGAAAATCATGAATAATCATCACCTTCATGAAATGCCACGAAACTTGGTGGAAACCTTGGGAATATTATAAGTATGGTGCCTGCAAAAAAATCAGCTCAAAATTCGATGGCTAGACCCATTTTCCATTTTTTGGGAATTGTTTCGGTTTTCCACTTTGAAAATTGATAAAAAAAATGGTAAGGTGAAAAATTCTGTAAATTTTTCTTCCCCTAGCTCCCATTTTTATAAGTATCCCTGCAAAAAATAAGGCCAAAATTCGACCTCTAGGTTGGAAAAAAAAAAGGTATGTCTCCCCAGTAAAAAGGATGTCTTGTGCTGGAAAATCATGAAAAATCACCACCTTCATGAAATGCCACGAAACTTGGTGGAAACCTTGGGAATATTATAAGTATGGTGCCTGCAAAAAATCAGCTCAAAATTCGATGGCTAGACCCATTTTCCATTTTTTGGGAATTGTTTCGGTTTTCCACTTTGAAAATTGATTAAAAAAAATGGTAAGGTGAAAAATTCTGTAAATTTTTCGCCCCCTAGCTCCCATTTTTATAAGCATACCTGCAAAAAATAAGGCCAAAATTCGACCTCTAGCTTGGAAAAAAAAGTATGTCTCCCTAGCAAAAAGGATGTGTTGTGCTGGAAAATCATGAAAAATCACCACCTTCATGAAATGCCACGAAAATTGGTGGAAACCTTGGGAATATTATAAGTATGGTGCCTGCAAAAAATTAGCTCAAAATTCGATGGCTAGACCCATTTTCCATTTTTTGGGAATTGTTTCGGTTTTGCACTTTGAAAATTGATAAAAAAAAAGTGGTAAGGTGAAAAAATTCTGTAAATTTTTCGTCCTCTAGCTCCCATTTTTATAAGCATCCCTGCAAAAAAATAAAGCCAAAATTCGACCTCTTGCTTGGAAAAAAGAGTATGTCTCCTCAGCAAAAAGGATGTTTTGTGCTGGAAAATCATGAAAAATCACCACCTTCATGAAATGCCACGAAAGTTGGTGGAAAACTTGGCAATATTATAAGTATGGTGCCTGCAAAAAATCAGCTCACAATTCGATGACTAGACCCATTTTCCATTTTTGGGAATTGTTTCGGTTTTCTACTATGAAAATTGATAAAACAAAATGGTAAGGTGAAAAATTCTGTAAATATTTTGTCCCCTAGCTCCCATTATTATAAGCATCCCTACAAAAAACTAGGCCAAAATTCGACCTCTAGCTTGGAAAAAAAAGTATGTCTCCCTAGCAAAAAGGATGTCTTGTCTTTGGAAAATTATGAAAAATCACCACCTTCATGAAATGCCACGAAACTTGGTGGAAACCTTGGGAATATTATAAGTATGGTGCCTGCAAAAAATCAGCTCAAAATTCGATGGCTAGACCCATTTTCCATTTTTTGGGAATTGTTTCGGTTTTCCACTTTGAAAATTGATAAAAAAAAATGGTAAGGTGAAAAATTCTGTAAATTTTTCTTCCCCTAGCTCCCATTTTTATAAGCATCCCTGCAAAAAATAAGGCCAAAATTCGACCTCTAGCTTGGAAAAAAAGAGTATGTCTCTCCAGCAAAAAAGATGTCTTGTGCTGGAAAATCATGAAAAATCACCACCTTCATGAAATGCCACGAAACTTGGTGGAAACCTTGGGAATATTATAAGTATGGTGCCTGCAAAAAATCAGCTCAAAATTCGATGGCTAGACCCATTTTCCATTTTTTGGGAATTGTTTCGGTTTTCCACTTTGAAAATTGATAAAAAAAAATGGTAAGGTGAAAAATTCTGTAAATTTTTCAGCCCCTAGCTCCCATTTTTATAAGCATCCCTGCAAAAAATAAGGCGAAAATTCGACCTCTAGCTTGGATAAAAAGAGTATGTCTCTCCAGTGAAAAGGATGTCTTGTGCTGGAAAATCATGAAAAATCACCACCTTCATGAAATGCCACGAAACTTGGTGGAAACCTTGGGAATATTATAAGTATGGTGCCTGCAAAAAATCAGCTCAAAATTCGATGGCTAGACCCATTTTCCATTTTTTGGGAATTGTTTCGGTTTTCCACTTTGAAAATTGATAAAAAAAAATGGTAAGGTGAAAAATTCTGTAAATTTTTCGTCCCCTAGCTCCCATTTTTATAAGCATCCCTGCAAAAAATAAGGCCAAAATTCGACCTCTAGCTTGGAAAAAAAGAGTATGTCTCCCCAGCAAAAAGGATGTCTTGTGTTGGAAAATCATGAAAAATCACCACCTTCATGAAATGCCACGAAACTTGGTGGAAACCTTGGGAATATTATAAGTATGGTGCCTGCAAAAAATCAGCTCAAAATTCGATGGCTAGACCCATTTTCCATTTTTGGGAATTGTTTCGGTTTTCCACTTTGAAAATTGATAAAAAAAAATGGTAAGGTGAAAAATTATGTAAATTTTTCTTCCCCTAGCTCCCATTTTTATAAGTATCCCTGCAAAAAATAAGGACAAAATTCGACCTCTTGCTTGGAAAAAAAGAGTATATCTCCCAAGCAAAAAGGATGTCTTGTGCTGGAAAATCATGAAAAATCACCACCTTCATGAAATACCACGAAACTTGGTGGAAACCTTGGGAATATTATAAGTATGGTGCCTTCAAAAAATCAGCTCAAAATTCGATGGCCAGACCCATTTTCCATTTTTGGGTAATTGTTTCGGTTTTCCACTTTGAAAATTGATAAAAAAATGGTAAGGTGACAAATTCTGTAAATTTTTCGTCCCCTAGCTACCATTTTTATAAGCATCCCTGCAAAAAAAAAGGCCAAAATTCGACCTCTAGCTTGGAAAAAAAGTATATGTCTCCCGTAAAAAAGGATGTCTTGTCTTTGGAAAATCATGAAAAATCACCACCTTCATAAAATGCCATGAAACTTGGTGGAAACCTTGGGAATATTATAAGTATGGTGCCTGCAAAAAAATCAGCTCAAAATTCGATGGCTAGACCCATTTTCCATTTTTTGGGAATTGTTTCGGTTTTCCACTTTGAAAATTGATAAAAAAAATGGTAAGGTGAAAAATTCTGTAAATTTTTCGACCCCTAGCTACCATTTTTATAAGCATCCCTGCAAAAAATCAGGCCAAAATTCGACCTCTAGCTTGGAAAAAAAAGTATGTCTCCCTAGCAAAAAGGATGTCTTGTGCTGGAAAATCATGAAAAATCACCACCTTCATGAAATGCCGCGAAACTTGGTGGAAACCTTAGGAATATTATAAGTATGGTGCCCGCAAAAAATCAGCTCAAGATTTGATGGCTAGACCCATTTTCCAGTTTTTGGGAATTGTTTCGGTTTTCCACTTTGAAAATTGATAAAACAAAATGGTAAGGTGAAAAATGCTGTAAATTTGTATTGCCCTAGCTCCCATTTTTTAAGCATCCCTGCAAAAAAATAAGGCCAAAATTCGACCTCTAGCTTGGAAAAAAAAGTATGTCTCCCCAAAGCAAAAGGATGTCTTGTGCTTTGGAAAATCATGAAAAATCACCACCTTCATGAAATGCCACGAAACTTGGTGGAAACCTTGGGAATTATAAGTATGGTGCCTGCAAAAAAAATCAGCTCAAAATTAGATGGCTAGACCTATTTTCCATTTTTTGGGAATTGTTTCGGTTTTACACTTTGAAAATTGATAAAAAAAAATGGTAACGTGAAAAATTCTGTAAACTTTTCACCCCCTAGCTCCCATTTTTATAAGCATCCCTGCAAAAAATCAGGCCAAAATTCGACCTCTAGCTTGGAAAAAAAGAGTATGTCTCCCCAACAAAAAGGATGTCTTGTCTTTGGAAAATCATGAAAAATCACCACCTTAATGAAATGCCACGAAACATGGTGAAAACCTTGGGAATATTATAAGTATGGTGCCTGCAACATATCAGCTAAAAATTCGATGGCTAGACCCATTTTCCATTTTTTGTGAATTGTTTCGGTTTTCCACTTTGAAAATTGATAAAAAAAAAATGGTGAGGTGAAAAATTCTGTAAATTTTTCTTCCCTTAGCTCCCATTTTTATAAGCATCCCTGCAAAAAATAAGGCCAAAATTCGACCTCTAGATTGGAAAAAAAGTGTATGTCTCCCCAGCAAAAAGGATGTCTTGTGCTGGAAAATCATGAAAAATCCCCACCTTCATGAAATGATATGAAACTTGCTGGAAACCTTGGGAATATTATAAGTATGGTTCCTGCAAAAAAACAGCTCAAAATTCGATGGCTAGACCCATTTTCCATTTTTGGGGAATTGTTTCGGTTTTCCACTTTGAAAATTGATAAAAAAAAATGGTAAGGTGACAAATTCTGTAAATTTTTCGTCCCCTAGCTCCCATTTTTATAAGCATCCCTGCAAAAAATCAGGCCAAAATTCGACCTCTAGCTTGGAAAAAAACTGTATGTCTCCCGGCAAAAAAAGGATGTCTTGTCTTTGGAAAATCATGAAAAATATCCACCTTCATGAAATGCCACGAAATTTGGTGGAAGCCTTGGGAATATTATAAGTATGGTGCCTGCAAAAAATCAGCTCAAAATTCGATGGCTAGACCCATTTTCCATTTTTGGGGATTGTTTCGGTTTTCCACTTTGAAAATTGATAAAAAAAATGGTAAGGTGAAAAATTCTGTAAATTTTTTGTCCCCTAGCTCCCATTTTTATAAGCATCCCTGCAAAAAATAAGGCCAAAATTCGACCTCTAGCTTGGAAAAAAAGTATATGTCTCCCCAGCAAAAAGGATGTCTTGTGCTGGAAAATCATGAAAAATATCCACCTTCATGAAATGCCACGAAATTTGGTGGAAGCCTTGGGAATATTATAAGTATGGTGCCTGCAAAAAATCAGCTCAAAATTCGATGGCTAGACCCATTTTCCATTTTTGGGAACTGTTTCAGTTTTCCACTTTGAAAATTGATAAAACAAAATGGTAAGGTGAAAAATTCTGTAAATTTTTCGTTCCCTAGCTCCCATTTTTATAAGCATCCCTGCAAAAAATCAGTCCAAAATTCGACCTCTAGCTTGGAAAAAAAAAGTATGTCTCCCCAGCAAAAAGGATGTCTTGTCTTTGGAAAATCATAAAAAATCACCACCTTCATGAAATGCCACGAAACTTGGTGGAAACCTTGGGAATATTATAAGTATGGTGCCTGCAAAAAATCAGCTCAAAATTCGATGGCTAGACCCATTTTCCATTTTTTGGGAATTGTTTCGGTTTTCCACTTTGAAAATTGATAAAAAAAAAAATGGTAAGGTGAAAAATTCTGTAAATTTTTCGTCCCCTAGCTCCCATTTTTATAAGCATCCCTGCAAAAAATGGGGCCAAAATTCGACCTCTGGCTTGGAAAAAAATAGTATGTCTCCCCAACAAAAAGGAAGTCTTGTCTTTGGAAAATCATGAAAAATCACCACCCTTATGAAATGCCACGAAACTTGGTGGAAACCTTGGGAATATTATAAGTATGGTGCCTGCAAAAAATCAGCTCAAAATTCGATGGCTAGACCCATTTTCCATTTTTTGGGAATTGTTTCGGTTTTCCACTTTGAAAATTGATAAAAAAAATGGTAAGGTGAAAAATTCTGTAAATTTTTCTTCCCCTAGCTCCCATTTTTATAAGCATCCCTGCAAAAAATAAGGCCAAAATTCGACCTCTAGCTTGGAAAAAAAGAGTATGTCTCCCCCGCAAAAAGGATGTCTTGTGCTGGAAAATCATGAAAAATCACAACCTTCATGAAATGCCACGAAACTTGGTGGAAACCTTTGGAATATTATAAGTATGGTGCCTACAAAAAATAAGCTCAAAATTCGATGTCTAGACCAATTTTCAATTTTCTGGGAATTGTTTCGGTTTTCCACTTTGAAAAATGATAAAAAAAAATATGGTAAGGTGAAAAATTATGTAAATTTTCCATCCCCTAGCTCCCATTTTTATAAGCATCCCTGCAAAAAATAAGGCCAAAATTCGACCTCTAGCTTGGATAAAAAGAGTTTGTCTCCCCAGCAAAAAGGATGTCTTGTGCTGGAAAATCATGAAAAATTACCCCCTTCTTGAAATGCCACGAAACATGGTGAAAACCTTGGGAATATTATAAGTATGGTGCCTGCAAAAAATCAGGTCAAAATTCGATGGCTAGACCCATTTTCCATTTTTTGGGAATTGTTTCGGTTTTCCACTTTGAAAATTGATTAAAAAAAAATAGTAAGGGGAAAAATTCTGTAAATTTTTTGACCACAAGATCCCATTTTTATAAGCATCCCTGCAAAAAATAAGGCCAAAATTCGACCTCTAGCTTGGAAAAAAGTGTATGTCTCCCCAGCAAAAAGGATGTCTTGTGCTGAAAAGTCACCACCTTCATGAAATGATATGAAACTTGGTGGAAACCATGGGAATATTATAAGTATGGTTCCTGCAAAAAATTAGCTCAAAATTTGATGGCTAGACCCATTTTCCATATTTTGGGAATTGTTTCGGTTTTCCACTTTGAAAATTGATAAAAAAAATGGTATGGTGAAAAATTCTGTAAATTTTTCTTCCCCTAGCTCCTATTTGTATAAGCAACCCTGCAAAAAAAAAGGCCAAAATTCGACCTCTAGCTTGGAAAAAAAGAGTATGTCTCCCCAGCAAAAAGGATGTCTTGTGCTGGAAAATCATGAAAAATCACCACCTTCATGAAATGCCACGAAACTTGGTGGAAACCTTGGGAATATTATAAGTATGGTGCCTGCAAAAAATCAGCTCAAAATTCGATGGCTAGACCCATTTTCCATTTTTTGGGAATTGTTTCGGTTTTCCACTTTGAAAATTGATAAAAAAAAATGGTAAGGTGAAAAATTCTGTAAATTTTTCTTCCCCTAGCTCCCATTTTTATAAGCATCCCTGTAAAAAATAAGGCCAAAATTCGACCTCTAGCTTGGAAAAAAAGAGTATGTCTCCCCAGTAAAAAGGATGTCTTGTCTTTGGAAAATCATGAAAAATCACCACCTTCATGAAATGCCATGAAACTTGATGGAAACCTTAGGAATATTTTAAGTATGGTTCCTGCAAAAAAATCAGCTCAAAATTCGATGGCTAGACCCATTTTCCATTTTTTGAGAATTATTTTGGTTTTCCACTTTGAAAATTGATAAAAAAAAATGGTAAGGTGAAAAATTCTGTAAATTTTTCTTCCCCTAGCTCCCATTTTTATAAGCATCCCTGCAAAAAATAAGGCCAAAATTCGACCTCTAGATTGGAAAAAAAGTATGTCTCCCCAGCAAAAAGGATGTCTTGTGCTGGAAAATCATGAAAAATCACCACCTTCATGAAATTCCACGAAACTTGGTGTAAACCTTAGGAATATTATAAGTATGGCACCTGTAAAAAAATCAGCGCAACATTCGATGGCTAGACCTATTTTCCATTTTTTGGGAATTGTTTCGGTTTTTCACTTTGAAAATTGATAAAAACAAATATGGTAAGGTGAAAAATTCTGTAAATTTTTATTCCCCTAGCTCCCATTTTTATAAGCATCCCTGCAAAAAATAAGGCAAAAATTCGACCTCTAGCTTTGAAAAAAGAGTATGTAACCCCAGCAAAAAAAGGATGTCTTGTCTTTGGAAAATCATGAAAAATCACCACCTTCATGAAATGCCACGAAACTTGGTGGAAACCTTGGTAATATTATAAGTATGGTGCCTGCAACAAATCAGCTCAAAATTCGATGGCTAGACCCATTTTCCATTTTTGGGAATTGTTTCGGTTTTCCACTTTGAAAATTGATAAAAAAAAATGGTAAAGTGAAAAATTCTGTAAATTTTTCTTCCCCTAGCTCCCATTTTTATAAGCATCCCTGCAAAAAATATGGCCAAAATTCGACCTCTAGCTTGGAAAAAAAAAGTATGTCTCCCCAGCAAAAAGGATGTCTTGTGCTGGAAAATCATGAAAAATCACCACCTTCATGAAATACCACGAAACTTGGTGGAAACCTTGGGAATATTATAAGTATGGTGCCTGCAAAAAATCAGCTCAAAATTCGATGGCTAGACCCATTTTCCATTTTTTGGGAATTGTTTCGGTTTTCCACTTTGAAAATTGATTAAAAAAAATGGTAAGGTGAAAAATTCTGTAAATTTTTCGCCCCCTAGCTCCAATTTTTATAAGCATCCCTGCAAAAAATAAGGCCAAAATTCGACCACTAGCTTGGAATAAAAGAGTATGTCTCCCAAGCCAAAAAGGATGTCTTGTCTTTGGAAAATCATGAAAAACCACCACCTTCATGAACATCCAAGAAACTTGGTGGAAACCTTGGGAATATTATAAGTATGGTGCCTGCAAAAAAATCAGCTCAAAATTCGATGTCTAGACCCATTTTCCATTTTTTGGGAATTGTTTCGGTTTTCCACTTTGAAAATTGATAAAAAAAATGGTAAGGTGAAAAATTCTGTAAATTTTTCGTCCCCTAGCTCCCATTTTTATAAGCATCCCTGCAAAAAATAAGGCCAAAATTCGACCTCTAGCTTGGAAAAAAAGAGTATGTCTCCCGACAAAAGGGATGTCTTGTCTTTGGAAAATCATGAAAAATCACCACCTTCATGAAATGCCACGAAACTTGGTGGAAACCTTGGGAATATTATAAGTATGGTGCCTGCAAAAAATCAGCTCAAAATTCGATGGCTAGACCCATTTTCCATTTTTTGGGAATTGTTTCGGTTTTCCACTTTGAAAATTGATAAAAATAAAATTGTAAGGTGAAAAATTCTGTAAATTTTTCGTCCCCTAGCTCCCATTTTTATAAGTATCCCTGCAAAAAATCAAGGCAAAATTCGACCTCTAGCTTGGACAAAAATAATGTCTCCCCAGCAAAAACGATGTCTTGTCTTTGGAAAATCATGAAAAATCACCACCTTCATGAAATGGAACGAAACTTGGTGGAAACCTTGGGAATATTATAAGTATGGTGCCTGCAAAAAAATCAGCTCAAAATTCGATGGCTAGACCCATTTTCCATTTTCTGGGAATTGTTTCGGTTTTCCACTTTGAAAATTGATAAAAAAAAATGGTAAGCTGACAAATTCTGTAAATTTTTCGCCCCCTAGCTACCATTTTTATAAGCATGCCTGCAAAAAATAAGGCCAGAGTTCGACCTCTAGCTTGGAAAAAAAGAGTATGTCTCCCGGCAAAAAAAGGATGTCTTGTCTTTGGAAAATCATGAAAAATCACCACCTTCATGAAATGCCACGAAACTTGGTGGAAACCTTGGGAATATTATAAGTATGGTGCCTGCAAAAAATCAGCTCAAAATTCGATGGCTAGACCCATTTTCCATTTTTTGGGAATTGTTTCGGTTTTCCACTTTGAAAATTGATAAAAAAAAAATGGCAAGGTGAAAAATTCTGTAAATTTTTAGTCCCCTAGATCCCATTTTTAAAAGCATCCCTGCAAAAAAATAAGGCCAAAATTCGACCTCTGGCTTGGAAAAAAAGAGTATGTCTCCCCAGCAAAAAGGATGTCTTGTGCTGGAAAATTATGAAAAATCACCACCTTCATGAAATGCCATGAAACTTGGTGGAAACCTTGGGAATATTATAAGTATGGTGCCTGCAAAAAAAATCAGCTCAAAATTCGATGGGTAGACCCATTTTCCATTTCTTGGGAATTGTTTCGGTTTTCCACTTTGAAAATTGATAAAAAAAATGGTAAGGTGAAAAATTCTGTAAATTTTTCTTCCCCTAGCTCCCATTTTTATAAGCATACCTGCAAAAAATAAGGCCAAAATTCGACCTCTAGCTTTGAAAAAAAGAGTATGTCTCCCCAGCAAAAAGGATGTCTTGTGCTGGAAAATCATGAAAAATCACCACCTTCATGAAATGCCACGAAACTTGGTGGAAACCTTGGGAATATTATAAGTATGGTGCCTGCAAAAAAATCAGCTCAAAATTCGATGGCTAGACCCATTTTCCATTTTTTGGGAATTGTTTCGGTTTTCCACTTTGAAAATTGATAAAAAAAAAATGGTGAAGTGAAAAATTCTGTAAATTTTTCGTCCCTAGCTCCCATTTTTATAAGCATCCCGGGAAAAAAAAATAAGTCAAAATTCGACCTCTAGCTAGGAAAAAAAGAGTATGTCTCCCAAGCAAAAAGGATGTCGTGTGCTGGAAAATCATGAAAAATCATCACCTCATGAAATGCCACGAAACTTGGTAGAATCCTTGGGAATATTATAAGTATGGTGCCTGCAAAAAATCAGCTCAAAATTCGATGGCTAGACCCATTTTCCATTTTTTGGGAATTGTTTCGGTTTTCCACTTTGAAAATTGATAAAACAAAAAATGTAAGGTGAAAAATTCTGTAAATTTTTCTTCCCCTAGTTCCCATTTTTATAAGCATCCCTGCAAAAAATAAGGCAAAAATTCGACCTCTACCTTGGAAAAAAAATGTATGTCTCCCTAGTAAAAAGGATGTCCTGTGCTGGAAAATCATGAAAAATCACCACCTTCATGAAATGACACGAAACTTGGTGGAAACCTTCGGAATATTATAAGTTTGGTTCCTGCAAAAAAATTAACTCAAAATTCGATGGCTAGACCCATTTTCCATTTTTTGGGAATTGTTTCTGTTTTCCACATGGAAAATTGATAAAAAAAATGGTAAGGTGAAAAATTCTGTAAATTTTTTGTCCCCTAGCTCCCATTTTTATAAGCATCCCTGCAAAAAATAAGGCCAAAATTCGACCTCTAGCTTGGAAAAAAAGTATATGTCTCCCGGCAAAAAAAAGGATGTCTTGTGCTGGAAAATCATGAAAAATCACCACCCTTATGAAATGCCACGAAACTTGGTGGAAACCTCGGGAATATTATAAGTATGATGCCTCAAAAAATCAGCTCAAAATTCGATGGCTAGACCCATTTTCCATCTTTTGGGAATTGTTTCGGTTTTCCACTTTGAAAATTGCTATAAAAAAAATGGTAAGGTGAAAAATTCTGTAAATTTTGCTTCCCCTAGCTCCCATTTTTATAAGCATCCCCGCAAAAAAATCAGGCCAAAATTCAACCTCTACCTTGGAAAAAAAAGTATGTCTCCCCAAGCAAAAAGGATGTCTTGTCTTGTGCTGGAAAATCATGAAAAATCACCACCTTCATGAAATGCCACGAAACTAGGTGGAAACCTTGGGAATATTATAAGTACGGTGCCTGCAAAAAAATCAACTCAAAATTCGATGGCTAGACCCATTTTCCATTTTTTGGGAATTGTTTCGGTTTTCCACTTTGAAAATTTATAAAAAAAATGGTAAGGAGAAAAATTCTGTAAATTTTTCGACCTCTAGCTCCCATTTTTAAAAGCATCCCTGCAAAAAAAAAAGGCCAAAATTCGACCTCTAGATTGGAAAAAAAGAGTATGTCTCCCCAGCAAAAAGAATGTCTTGTGCTGAAAAATCATGAAAAATCATCACCTTCATGAAATGCCACGAAACTTGGTGGAAACCTTGGGAATATTATAAGTATGGTGCCTGCAAAAAATAAGCTCAAAATTCGATGGCTAGACCCATTTTCCATTGTTTGGGAATTGTTTCGGTTTTCCACTTTGAAAATTGATAAAAAAAATGGTAAGGTGAAAAATTCTGTAAATTTTTTGTCCCCTAGCTCCTATTTTTATAAGCATACCTACAAAAAATAGGCCAAAATTCGACCTCTAGCTTGAAAAAAAAGAGTATGTCTCACCAACCAAAAGGATGTCTTGTACTGGAAAATCATGAAAAATCACCACCTTCATGAAATGCCACGAAACTTGGTGGAAACCTTGGGAATATTATAAGTATGGTGCATGCAAAAAATTAGCTCAAAATTTGATGGCCAGACCCATTTTCCATTTTTTGGAAATTGATTCGGTTTTCCACTTTGAAAATTGATAAAAACAAATGGTAAGGTGAAAAATTCTGTACATTTTTCGTCCCCTAGCTCCCATTTTTGTAAGCATCCCTACAAAAAATAAGGCCAAAATTCGACCTCTAGCTTGGAAAAAAAGAGTATGTCTCACAATCAAAAAGGATGTCTTGTCTTTGGAAAATCATGAAAAACCACCACCTTCATGAACATCCAAGAAACTTGGTGGAAACCTTGGGAATATTATAAGTATGGTGCCTGCAAAAAATCAGCTCAAAATTCGATGGCTAGACCCATTTTCCATTTTTTGGGAATTGTTTCGATTTTCCACTTTGAAAATTGAAAAAAAAAATGGTAAGGTGAAAAATTCTGTAAATTTATCTTCCCCTAGCTCCCATTTTTATAAGCATCCCTTCAAAAAATAGGCCAAAATTTGACCTCCAGCTTGGATAAAAAATAGTATGTCTCCCCAGCGAAAAGGATGTCTTGTGCAGGAAAATCATGAAAAATCACCACCTTCATGAAATGCCACGAAACATGGTGAAAACCTCGGGAATATTATAAGTATGGTGCCTGCAACATATCAGCTAAAAGTTCGATGGCTAGACCCATTTTCCATTTTTTGGAATTGTTTCGGTTTTCCACATTGAAAATTGATAAAAAAAAATGGTGAGGTGAAAAATTCTGTAAATTTTTCTTCCCCTAGCTCCCATTTTTATAAGCATCCCTGCAAAAAATAAGGCCAAAATTCGACCTCTAGCTTGGAAAAAAAGAGTATGTCTCCCCAGCAAAAAGGATGTCTTGTGCTGGAAAATCATGAAAAATCACCACCTTCATGAAATGCCACGAAACTTGGTGGAAACCTTGGGAATATTATAAGTATGGTGCCTGCAAAAAATCAGCTCAAAATTCGATGGCTAGACCCATTTTCCATTTTTTGGGAATTGTTTCGGTTTTCCACTTTGAAAATTGATAAAAAAAAATGGTAAGGTGAAAAATTCTGTAAATTTTTATTCCCCTATCTCCCATTTTTATAAGCATCCCTGAAAGAAATAAGGCCAAAATTCGACCTCTAGCTTGGAAAAAAAAGTATGTCTCCCCAACAAAAAAGGATGTCTTGTCTTTGGAAAATCATGAAAAATCACCACCTTCATGAAATGCCACGAAACTTGGTGGAAACCTTGGGAATATTATAAGTATGGTGCCTGCAAAAAAATCAGCTCAAAATTCGATGGCTAGACCCATTTTCCATTTTTTGGGGAATTGTTTCGGATTTCCACTTTGAAAATTGATAAAAAAAAATGGTAAGGTGAAAAATTCTGTAAATTTTTCTTCCCCTAGCTCCCATTTTTATAAGCATCCCTGTAAAAAATAAGGCCAAAATTCGACCTCTAGCCTGGAAAAAAAGAGTATGTCTCCCGACAAAAAGGATGTCTTGTCTTTGGAAAATCATGAAAAATCACCACCTTCATGAAAAGCCACGAAACATGGTGGAAACCTCGGGAATATTATAAGTATGGTGCCTGCGAAAAATCAGCTCAAAATTCGATGGCTAGACCCATTTTCCATTGTTTGGGAATTGTTTCGGCTTTCCACTTTGAAAATTGATAAAAAAAAAGGTAAGGTAAAAAATTCTGTAAATTTTTCATCCCTAGCTCCCATTTTTATAAACATCCTTACAAAAAATCAGGCCAAAATTCGACCTCTAGCTTGGAAAAAAGAGTATGTCTCCCAAGCAAAAAAGATGTTTTGTCTTTGGAAAATCATGAAAAATCACCACCTTCATGAAATGCCACGAAACTTGGTGGAAACCAAGGGAATATTATAAGTATGGTGCCTGCAAAAAAATCAGCTCAAAATTCGATGGCTAGACCCATTTTCCATTTTTTGGGAATTGTTTCGGTTTTCCACTTTGAAAATTGATAAAAAAAAATGGTAAGGTGAAAAATTCTGTAAATTTTTCTTCCCCTAGCTCCCATTTTTATAAGCATCCCTGCAAAAAATAAGGCCAAAATTCGACCTCTAGCTTGGAAAAAAAGAGTATGTCTCCCCCGCAAAAAGGATGTCTTGTGCTGGAAAATCATGAAAAATCACAACCTTCATGAAATGCCACGAAACTTGGTGGAAACCTTTGGAATATTATAAGTATGGTGCCTGAAAAAAATCAGCTCAAAATACGATGGCTAGACCCATTTTCCATTTTTTGGGAATTGTTTCGGTTTTCCACTTTGTAAATTGATAAAAAAAAATGGTAAGGTGAAAAATTCTGTAAATTTTTCATCCCCTAGCTCCCATTTTTATAAGAATCCCTGCAAAAAATAAGGCCAAATTCTACCTCTAGCTTCGAAAAAAAGAGTATGTCTCCCCAGCAAAAAGGATGTATTGTGCTGGAAAATCATGAAAAATCACCATCTTCATGAAATGCCACGAAACTTGGTGGAAACCTTGGGAATATTATAAGTATGGTGCCTGCAAAAAAATCAGCTCAAAATTCGATGGCTAGACCCATTTTCCATTTTTGGGAATTGTTTCGGTTTTTCCACGTTGAAATTTGTTAAAAAAAAATGGTAAGGTGAAAAATTCTGTAAATTTTTCTCCCCTAGCTCCCATTTTTATAAGCACCCCTGCAAAAAATACGGCCAAAATGCGCCCGCTAGGTTGGAAAAAAGAGTATGTCTCCCCATCAAAAAAGGATGTCTTGTCTTTGGAAAATCATAAAAAATCATCACCTTCATGAAATGCCACGAAACTTGGTGGAAACCTTGGAAATATTATAAGTATGTTGCCTACAAAAAATAAGCTCAAAATTCGATGGCTAGACCCATTTTCCATTTTTTGGGAATTGTTTCGGTTTTCCACTTTGTAAATTGATAAAAAAATGGCAAGGTGAAAAATTATGTAAATTTTTCATCCCCTAGCTCCCATTTTTATAAGAATCCCTGCAAAAAATAAGGCCAAAATTCGACCTCTAGCTTCGAAAAAAAGAGTATGTCTCCCCAGCAAAAAGGATGTGTTGTGCTGGAAAATCATGAAAAATCACCACCTTCATGAAATATCAGGAAACTTGGTGGAAACCTTGGGAATATTATAAGTATGGTGCCTGCAAAAAATCAGCTCAAAATTCGATGGCTAGACCCATTTTCCATTTTTTGGGAATTGTTTCGGTTTTCCACTTTGAAAATTGATAAAAAAAAATGGTAAGGTGAAAAATTCTGTAAATTTTTATTCCCCTAGATCCCATTTTTAAAAGCATCCCTGCAAAAAAATAAGGCCAAAATTCGACCTGTAGCTTGGTTAAAAAGAGTATGTCTCCCCAACAAAAAAGATGTCTTGTGCTGGAAAATCATGAAAAATCACCACCTTCATGAAATGCCACGAAACTTGGTGGAAACCTTGGGAATATTATAAGTATGGTGCCTGCAAAAAATCAGCTCAAAATTCGATGGCTAGACCCATTTTCCATTTTTTGGGAATTGTTTTGGTTTTCCACTTTGAAATTTGATAAAAATAAATGGTAAGGTGAAAAATTCTGTCAATTTTTCGTCGCCTAGCTCCCATTTTTGGAAGCATTCCTGCAAAAAACAAGGCAAAAATTCGACCTCTAGCTTGGAAAAAAAGAGTATGTCTCCCCAGAAAAAAGGATGTCTTGTGCTGGAAAATCATGAAAAATCACCACCTTCATGAAATGCCACGAAACTTGGTGGAAACCTTGGGAATATTATAAGTATGGTGCCTGCAAAAAATCAGCTCAAAATTCGATGGCAAGACCCATTTTCCATTTTTTGGGAATTGTTTCGGTTTTCCACTTTGAAAATTGATAAAAACAAATGGTAAGGTGAAAAATTCTGTAAATTTTTCGTCCCCTAGCTCCCATTTTTATAAGCATCCCTGCAAAAAAAAAGGCAAAAATTCGACCTCTAGCTAGGAAAAAAAGAGTATGTCTCCCCTGCAAAAAGGATGTCTTGTGCTGGAAAATCATGAAAAATCACCACCTTCATGAAATGCCACGAAACTTGGTGGAAACCTTGGGAATATTATAAGTATGGTGCCTGCAAAAAATCAGCTCAAAATTCGATGGCTAGACCCATTTTCCATTTTTTGGGAATTGTTTCGGTTTTCCACTTTGAAAATTGATAAAAAAAAATGGTAAGGTGAAAAATTCTGTAAATTTTTTCGTCCCCTAGCTCCCATTTTTATAAGCATCCCTGCAAAAAATCAGGCCAAAATTCGACCTCTAGCTTGGAAAAAAAGAGTATGTCTCCCCAGCAAAAAGGATGTCTTGTGCTGGAAAATCATGAAAAATCACCACCTTCATGAAATGCCACGAAACTTGGTGGAAACCTTGGGAATATTATAAGTATGGTGCCTGCAAAAAATCAGCTCAAAATTCGATGGCTAGACCCATTTTCCATTTTTTGGGAATTGTTTCGATTTTCCACTTTGAAAATTGATAAAAAAAAATGGTAAGGTGAAAAATTCTGTAAATTTTTCGTCCCCTAGCACCCATTTTTATAAGCATCCCTGAAAAAAATCAGGCCAAAATTCGACCTCTAGCTTGGAAAAAAAGAGTATGTCTCCCCAGCAAAAAGGATGTCTTGTGTTGGAAAATCATGAAAAATCACCACCTCCATGAAATGCCACGAAACTTGGTGGAAACCTTGGGAATATTATAAGTATGGTGCCTGCAAAAAATCAGCTCAAAATTCGATGGCTAGACCCATTTTCCATTTTTTGGGAATTGTTTCGATTTTCCACTTTGAAAATTGATAACACAAAAATGGTAAGGTGAAAAATTCTGTAAATTTGTTGACCCCTAGATCACATTTTTGTAAGCATCCCTGCAAAAAATAAGGCCAAAATTCGACCTCTAGCTTGGAAAAAAAGTGTATGTCTCCCCAGCAAAAAGGATGTCTTTTGCTGGAAAATCATGAAAAATCACCACCTTCATGAAATGCCACGAAACTTGATGGAAACCTTAGGAATATTTTAAGTATGGTTCCTGCAAAAAAATCAGCTCAAAATTCGATGGCTAGACCCATTTTCCATCTTTTGGGAATTGTTTCGGTTTTCCACTTTGAAAATTGCTATAAAAAAATGGTAAGGTGAAAAATTCTGTAAATTTTGCTTCCCCTAGCTCCCATTTTTATAAGCATCCCCGCAAAAAAAATCAGGCCAAAATTCAACCTCTACCTTGGAAAAAAAGAGTATATCTCCCCAGCAAAAAGGATGTCTTGTGCTGGAAAATCATGAAAAATCACCACCTTCATGAAATGCCACGAAACTTGGTGGAAACCTTGGGAATATTATAAGTATGGTGCCTGCAAAAAATCAGCTCAAAATTCGATGGCTAGACCCATTTTCCATTTTTTGGGAATTGTTTCGGTTTTCCACTTTGAAAATTGATAAAAAAAATGGTAAGGTGAAAAATTCTGTAAATTTTTTCGTCCCCTAGCTCCCATTTTTATAAGCATCCCTGCAAAAAATAAGGCCAAAATTCGACCTCTAGCTTGGAAAAAAAGAGTATGTCTCCCCAGCAAAAAGGATGTCTTGTGCTGGAAAATCATGAAAAATCACCACCTTAATGAAATGCCACGAAACTTGGTGGAAACCTTGGGAATATTATAAGTATGGTGCCTGCAAAAAATCAACTCAAAATTCGATGGCTAGACCCATTTTCCATTTTTTGGGAATTGTTTCGGTTTTCCACTTTGAAAATTGATAAAAAAATATGGTAAGGTGAAAAATTCTGTAAATTTTTCTTCCCCTAGCTCCCATTTTTATAAGCATCCCTGCAAAAAATAAGGACAAAATTCGACCTCTAGCTTGGAAAAAAAAGAGTATGTCTCCCCCTCAAAAAGGATGTCTTGTGCTGGAAAATCAGGAAAAATCACCACCTTCATGAAATGCCACGAAACATGGTGCAAACCTTGGGAATATTTTAAATATGGTGCCTGCAAAAAATCAGCTCAAAATTCGATGGCTAGACCCATTTTCCATTTTTTGGGAATTGTTTCCGTTTTCCACTTTGAAAATTGATAAAAAAAAATGGTAAGGTGAAAAATTCTGTAAATTTTTTCTTCCCCTAGCTCCCATTTTTATAAGCATCCCTGCAAAAAATAAGGTCAAAATTCGACCTCAAGCTTGTAAAAAAAGCGTATGTCTCCCCAAAGAAAAAGGATGTCTTGTCTTTGGAAAATCATGAAAAATCACCACCTTCATGAAATGCCATGAAACTTGGTGGAAGCCATGGGAATATTATAAGTATGGTGCCTGCAAAAAAGAAGCTCAAAATTCGATGGCTAGACCCATTTTCCATTTTATGGGAATTGTTTCGGTTTTCCACTTTGAAAATTGATAAAAGAAAATGGTAAGGTGAAAAATTCTGTAAATTTTTTCTCCCCTAGATCCCATTTTTATAAGCATCCCTGCAAAAAATAAGGCCAAAATTCGACCTCTAGCTTGGAAAAAAAGAGTATGTCTCCCCAGCAAAAAGGATGTCTTGTACTGGAAAATCATGAAAAATCACCACCTTCATTAAATGCCACGAAAATTAGTGGAAACCTTGGGAATATTATAAGTATGGTGCCTGCAAAAAAATCAGCTCAAAATTCGATGGCTAGACCCATTTTCCATTTTTTGGGAATTGTTTCGATTTTCCACTTTGAAATTGATAAAAAAAAATGGTAAGGTGAAAAATTCTGTAAATTTTTCTCCCTCGAGCTCCCATTTTTATAAGCATCCCTGCAAAAAATAAGGCCAAGATTCGACCTCTAGCTTGGAAAAAAAGAGTATGTCTCCCCAGCAAAAAGGATGTCTTGTGCTGGAAAATCATGAAAAATCGCCACCTTCATGAAATGCCACGAAACTTGGTGGAAACCTTGGGAATATAATAAGTATGGTGCCTGCAAAAACTCAGCTCAAAATTCAATGGCTAGACCCATTTTCCATTTTTTGGGAATTGTTTCGGTTTTCCACTTTGAAAATTGATTAAAAAAAATGGTAAGGTGAAAAATTCTTTAACTTTTTTGACCCCTAGGTCCCATTTTCATAAGCATCCAGAAAAAAATAAGGCCAAAATTCGACCTCTAGCTTGGAAAAAAAGAGTATGTCTCCCCAGCAAAAAGGATGTCTTGTACTGGAAAATCATGAAAAATCACCACCTTCATTAAATGCCACGAAAATTAGTGGAAATCTTGGGAATATTATAAGTATGGTGCCTGCAAAAAATCAGCTCAAAATTCGATGGCTAGACCCATTTTCCATTTTTGGGAATTGTTTCGATTTTCCACTTTGAAATTGATAAAAAAAAATGGTAAGGTGAAAAATTCTGTAAATTTTTCTCCCTCGAGCTCCCATTTTTATAAGCATCCTTGCAAAAAATAAGGCCAAAATTCGACCTCTAGCTTGGATAAAAAGAGTATGTCTCCCCATAAAAAAGGATGTCTTGTGCTGGAAAATCATGAAACATCACCACCTTCATGAAATGCCACGAAACTTGGTGGAAACCTTTGGAATATTGTAAGTATGGTGCCTGCAAAAAATCTGCTCCAAATTCGATGGCTAGACCCATTTTCCATTTTTTGGGAATTGTTTCGGTTTTCCACTTTGAAAATTGATAAAAAACAATGGTAAGGTGAAAAATTCTGTAAATTTTTTCGTCCCCTAGCTCCCATTTTTATAAGCATCCCTGCAAAAAATAAGTCCAAAATTCGACCTCTAGCTTGGAAAAAAAGAGTATGTCTCCCCAGCAAAAGGATGTCTTGTCTTTGGAAAATCATGAAAAATCACCACTTTAATGAAATCCCACGAAACTTGGTGGAAACCTTGGGAATATTACAAGTATGGTGCCTGCAACAAAATCAGCTCCAAATTCGATGTCTAGACCCATTTTCCATTTTTTGGGAATTGTTTCGATTTTC
The DNA here is from genome assembly GCA_030762895.1 of Sophora flavescens. Taxonomy (NCBI): domain Eukaryota; kingdom Viridiplantae; phylum Streptophyta; class Magnoliopsida; order Fabales; family Fabaceae; genus Sophora; species Sophora flavescens. The sequence continues at coordinate 435,489 of JAUPTC010000024.1, forward strand.
CACTTTGAAAATTGATAAAAAAAATGGTAAGGTGAAAAATTCTGTTAATTTTTCGCCCCCTAGATCCCATTTTTATAAGCATCCCTGCAAAAAATCAGGACAAAATTCGAACTCTAGCTTGGAAAAAAGAGCATGTCTCCCGAGCAAAAAGGATGTCTTGTACTGGAAAATCATGAAAAATCACCACCTTCATGAAATACCACGACACTTGGTGGAAACCTTTGGAATATTATGAGTATGGTGCCTGCAAAACATCAGCTAAAAATTCGATGGCTAGACCTATTTTCAATTTTTTGGGAATTGTTTCGGTTTTCCAGTTTGAAAATTGATAAAAAAAATGGTATGGTGAAAAATTCGGTAAATTTTTTCGTCCCCTAGCTCCCATTTTTATAAGCATCCCTGCAAAAAATAAGGCCAAAATTCGACCTCTAGCTTGGAAAAAAAGAGTATGTCTCCCCAGTAAAAAGGATGTCTTGTGCTGGAAAATCATGAAAAATCACCAACTTCATTAAATGCACGAAACTTGGTTGAAACCTTGAGAATATTATAAGTATGGTGCCTGCAAAAAATCAGCTCAAAATTCGACGGCTAGACCCATTTTCTATTTTTTTGGAATTGTTTCGATTTTCTACTTTGAAAATTGATAAAAAAAATGGTAAGGTGAAAAATTCGGTAAATTTTTCGTCCCCTAGCTCCCATTTTTATAAGGATCCCTGGAAAAAATAAAGCCAAAATTCGACCTCTAGGTTGGAAAAAAAGAGTATGTCTCCCCAGTAAAAAGGTTGTCTTGTGCTGGAAAATCATGAAAAATCACCACCTTCATGAAATGCCACGAAACTGGGTGGAAACCTTGAGAATATTATAAGTATGGTGCCTGCAAAAACTCAGCTCAAAATTCAATGGCTAGACCCATTTTCCATTTTTTGGGAATTGTTTCGGTTTTCCACTTTGAAAATTGATTAAAAAAAATGGTAAGGTGAAAAATTCTGTAAATTTTTCGACCCTAGGTCCCATTTTTATAAGCATCCAGAAAAAAATAAGGCCAAAATTCAACCTCTAGCTTGGAAAAAAAGAGTATGTCTCCCCAGCAAAAAGGATGTCTTGTACTGGAAAATCATGAAAAATCACCACCTTCATTAAATGCCACGAAAATTAGTGGAAACCTTGGGAATATTATAAGTATGGTGCCTGCAAAAAATCAGCTCAAAATTCGATGGCTAGACCCATTTTCCATTTTTTGGGAATTGTTTCGATTTTCCACTTTGAAATTGATAAAAAAAAATGGTAAGGTGAAAAATTCTGTAAATTTTTCTCCCTCGAGCTCCCATTTTTATAAGCATCCCTGCAAAAAATAAGGCCAAAATTCGACCTCTAGCTTGGAAAAAAAGAGTATGTCTCCCCATAAAAAAGGATGTCTTGTGCTGGAAAATCATGAAACATCACCACCTTCATGAAATGCCACGAAACTTGGTGGAAACCTTGGGAATATTGTAAGTATGGTGCCTGTAAAAAATCAGCTAAAAATTCGATGGCTAGACCCATTTTCCATTTTTTGGGAATTGTTTCGGTTTTCCACTTTGAAAATTGATAAAAAACAATGGTAAGGTGAAAAATTCTGTAAGTTTTGCATCCCCTAGCTTCCATTTTTATAAGCATCCCTGCAAAAAATAAGTCTAAAATTCGACCTCTAGCTTGGAAAAAAAGAGTATGTCTCCCCAGCAAAAAGGATGTCTTGTGCTGGAAAATCATGAAAAGTAACCACCTTCATGAAATGCCACGAAACATGGTGGAAACCTTGGGAATATTATAAGTATGGTGCCTGCAAAAAATCAGCTCAAAATTCGATGGCTAGACCCATTTTCCATTTTTTGGGAATTGTTTCGGTTTTCCACTTTGAAAATTGATAAAAAAAAATGGTAAGGTGAAAAATTCTGTAAATTTTTTCGTCCCCTAGCTCCCATTTTTATAAGCATCCCTGCAAAAAATAAGTCCAAAATTCGACCTCTAGCTTGGAAAAAAAGAGTATGTCTCCCCAGCAAAAACGATGTCTTGTGCTGGAAAATCATGAAAAATCACCACTTTAATGAAATCCCACGAAACTTGGTGGAAACCTTGGGAATATTACAAGTATGGTGCCTGCAACAAAATCAACTCAAAATTCGATGGCTAGACCCATTTTCCATTTTTTGGGAATTGTTTCGGTTTTCCACTATGAAAATTGATAAAAAAAAATTGGTAAGGTTAAAAATTCTGTAAATTTTTCTTCCCCTAGATCCTTTTTATAAGCATCCCTGCAAAAAATAAGGACAAAATTTGACCTCTAGCTTGGAAAAAAAGAGTATGTCTCCCGAGCAAAAAGGATGTCTTCGGCTGGAAAATCATGAAAAATCACCACCTTCATGAAATGGAACGAAACTTGGTGAAAACCTTGGGAATATTATAAGTATGGTGCCTGCAAAACATCAGCTAAAAATTCGATGGCTAGACCCATTTTCCATTTTTTGGGAATTGTTTCGGTTTTCCACTTTGAAAATTGATAAAAAAAATGGTAAGGCGACACATTCTGTAAATTTTTCGTCCCCTAGATCCCATTTTTATAAACATCCCTGCTAAAAATAAGGCCAAAATTCGACCTCTAGCTTGGAAAAAAAGAGTATGTCTCCCAAGCAAAAAGGATGTCTTGTGCTGGAAAATCATGAAAAATCGCAACCTTCATGAAATGCAACGAAACATGGTGGAAACCTAGGGAATGTTATAAATATGGTGCCTGCAAAAAATCAGCTCAAAATTAGATGGCTAGACCCATTTTCAATTTTTTGGGAATTGTTTCGGTTTTCCACTTTGAAAATTTATAAAACAAAAATGGTAAGGTGAAAAATTCTGTATGTTTTTCGTCCCCTAGCTCCCATTTTTTTAAGCATCCCTACAAAAAATAAGGACAAAATTCGCCCTCTAGCTTGGAAAAAAAGAGTATGTCTCGCCAGCAAAAAGGATGTCTTGTGCTGGAAAATCATGAAAAATCACCACCTTCATGAAATGCAACGAAACTTGGTGAAAACCTTGGGAATATTATCAGTATGGTGCCTGGAAAAATCAGCTCAAAATTCGATGGCTAGACCCATTTTCTATTTTTTGGGAATTGTATCGGTTTTCCACTTTGAAAATTGATAAAAAACAATGGTAAGGTGAAAAATTATTGAAAGTTTTTGTGCCCTAGATCCCATTTTTATAAGCATCCCTGAAAAAAATAAGGCCAAAATTCGACCTCTAGCTTGGAAAAAAAGAGTATATCTCCCCAGCAAAAAGGATGTCTTGTGCTGGAAAATCATGAAAAATCACCACCTTCATGAAATGCCACCAAACATGGTGGAAACCTTGGGAATATAATAAGTATGGTGCTTGCAAAAAATCAGCTCAAAATTCGATGGCTAGACCCATTTTCCATTTTTTGGGAATTGTTTCGGTTTTCCACTTTGAAAATTGATAAAAAAAATGATAAGGCGAAACATTCTGTAAATTTTTCTTCCCCTAGCTCCCATTTTTATAAGGATCCCTGCAAAAAAATAAGGCCAAAATTCGACCTCTAGCTTGAAAAAAAAGAGTATGTCTCCCCAGCAAAAAGGATGTCTTGTGCTGGAAAATCATGAAAAATCGCCACCTTCATGAAATGCAACGAAACTTGGTGGAAACCTTGGGAATATAATAAGTATGGTGCCTGCAAAAAATCAGCTCAAAATTCGATGGCTAGACCCATTTTCCATTTTTTGGGAATTGTTTCGGTTTTCCAATATGAAAATTGATAAAAAATAATTGGTAAGGTGAAAAATTATATAAATTTTTCATCCCCTAGCTCCCATTTTTATAAGAATCCCTGCAAAAAATTAGGCCAAAATTCGACCTCTAACTTTGAAAAAAGGAGTATGTCTCGCCAGCAAAAAGGATGTCTTGTGCTAGAAAATCATGAAAAATCACCACCTTCATGAAATACCACGAAACTTGGTGGAAACTTTTGGAATATTATAAGTATAGTGCCTGCAAAAAATCAGCACGAAATTCGATGGCTAGACCCATTTTCCATTTTTTTGGGAATTGTATCGGTTTTCCACTTTGAAAATTGATTAAACAAAATGGTAAGGTGAAAAATTATTTAAGTTTTTTTCCCCTAGCTCCCATTTTTATAAGCATCCCTGCAAAAAATAAGGAAAAAATTCGACCTCTAGCTTGGAAAAAAAGATTATGTCTCGCCAGCAAAAACGATGTTTTGTGCTGGAAAATCATGAAAAATCACCACCTTCATGAAATGCAATGAAACTTGGTGGAAACCTTGGGAATTTTATAAGTATGGTGTCTGCAAAAAATCAGCTCAAAATTCGATGGCTAGACCCATTTTCCATTTTTTGGGAATTGTTTCGGTTTTCCACTTTGAAAATTGATTAAAAAAAATGGTAAGGTGAAAAATTCTGTAAATTTTTGTCCCCTAGCTCCCATTTTTATGAGCATCCCTGCAAAAAATAAGGCCAAAAATCGACCTCTACCTGGAAAAAAAGTGTATGTCTCCCGAGCAAAAAGGATGTCTTGTGCTGGAAAATCATGAAAAATCACCACCTACATGAAATGCCACGAAACTTGGTGGAAACCTTGGTAATATTATAAGTATGGTGCCTGCAAAAAATCAGCTCAAAATTCGATGGCTAGACCCATTTTCCTTTTTTCGGGAATTGTTTCGGTTTTCCACTTTGAAAAATGATAAAAAAAAATGGTAAGGTGAAAAATTATTTAAATTTTTCGAGACCTAGCTCCCATTTTTATAAGCAAACCTGTAAAAAATAAGGTCAAAATTCGACCTCTAGCTTGGAAAAAAAGAGTATATCTCCCTCAAAAAAAGGATGTCTTGTGCTGGAAAATCATGAAAAATCACCACCTACATGAAATGCCACGAAACTTGGTGGAAACCTTGGTAATATTATAAGTATGGTGCCTGCAAAAAATCAGCTCAAAATTCGATGGCTAGACCCATTTTCCTTTTTTCGGGAATTGTTTCGGTTTTCCACTTTGAAAAATGATAAAAAAAAATGGTAAGGTGAAAAATTATTTAAATTTTTCGAGACCTAGCTCCCATTTTTATAAGCAAACCTGTAAAAAATAAGGTCAAAATTCGACCTCTAGCTTGGAAAAAAAGAGTATATCTCCCCAGCAAAAAGGATGTCTTGTGCTGGAAAATCATGAAAAATCACCACCTACATGAAATGCCACGAAACTTGGTGGAAACCTTGGTAATATTATAAGTATGGTGCCTGCAAAAAATCAGCTCAAATTTCGATGGCTAGACCCATTTTCCTTTTTTCGGGAATTGTTTCAGTTTTCCACTTTGAAAAATGATAAAAAAAAATGGTAAGGTGAAAAATTATTTAAATTTTTCGAGCCCTAGCTCCCATTTTTATAAGCAAACCTGAAAAAAATAAGGCCAAAATTCGACCTCTAGCTTGGAAAAAAAAAGTATGTCTCCCCAGCAAAAACGATGTCTTGTGCTGGAAAATCATGAAAAATCATCACCTTCATGAAATCCCTCGAAACTTGGTGGAAACCTTGGGAATTTTATAAGTATGGTGCCTGCAAAAAATTAGCTCAAAATTCGATGGCTAGACCTATTTTCCATTTTTTGGGAATTGTTTCGGTTTTCCACTTTGAAAATTGATAAAAAAAAATGGTAAGGTGAAAAATTCTGTAAATTTTTGACCCCTAGCTCCCATTTTTATAAGCATCCCTGCAAAAAATAAGGCCAAAAATTCGACCTCTAACTGGAAAAAAAGAGTATGTCTCCCCAGCAAAAAGGATGTCTTGTGCTGGAAAATCATGAAAAATCACCACCTACATGAAATGCCACGAAACTTGGTGGAAACCTTGGTAATATTATAAGTATGGTGCCTGCAAAAAATCAGCTCAAAATTCGATGGTTAGACCCATTTTCCTTTTTTCGGGAATTGTTTCGGTTTACCACTTTGAAAAATGATAAAAAAAAATGGTAAGGTGAAAAATTATTTAAATTTTTCGAGCCCTAGCTCCCATTTTTATAAGCAAACCTGTAAAAAATAAGGCCAAAATTCGACCTCTAGCTTGGAGAAAAAGAGTATATCTCCCCAGCAAAAAGGATGTCTTGTGCTGGAAAATCATGAAAAATCACCACCTTCATGAAATGCCACCAAACAAGGTGGAAACCTTGGGAATATTATAAGTATGGTGCATGCAAAAAATCAGCTCAAAATTCGATGGCTAGGCCCATTTTCCATTTTTTGGGAATTGTTTCGGTTTTCCACTTTGAAAATTGATAAAAAAAATTGGGTAAGGTGAAAAATTCTGTAAATTTTTCTTCCCCTAGATCCTATTTGTATAAGCATACCTGAAAAAAAATAAGGGCAAAATTCGACCTCTAGCTTGGAAAAAAAGAGTATGTCTCCCCAAGAAAAAGGATGTCTTGTGCAGGAAAATCATGAAAAATCACCACCTTCATTAAATGCCACAAAACATGGTAGAAACCTTACGAATATTATAAGTATGGTGCCTGCAAAAAATCAGCTCAAAATTCAATGGCTAGACCCATTTTCCATTTTATGGGAATTGTTTCGGTGTTCCACTATGAAAATTGATAAAAAACAATTGGTAAGGTGAAAAATTCTGTAAATTTTTCTTCCCCTATCTACTATTTGTATAAGCATCCCTGCAAAAAATAAGGCCAAAATTCAACCTATAGCTTGAAAAAAAAAAGAGTATGTCTCCCCAGCAAAAAGGATGTCTTGTGCTGGAAAATCATGAAAAATCACCACCTTCATGAAATTCCACGAAACATAGTGGAATCCTTGGGAATATTACAAGTATGGTGCCTGCAAAAAATAAGCTCAAAATTCGATGGCTAGACCCATTTTCCATTTTTTGGGAAATGTTTCGGTTTTCCATTTTCAAAATTGATAAAAAAATGGTAAGATGAAAAATTCTGTAAATTTTTCTACCCCTAGGTCCCATTTGTATAAGCATCCCTGCAAAAAATAAGGCCAAAATTCGACCTCTAGCTTGGAAAAAAAGAGTATGTCTCCCCAGCAAAAAGGATGTCTTGTGCTGGAAAATCATGAAAAATCACCACCATCATGAAATGCCCTGAAACTTGGTGGAAACCTTGGGAATATTATAAGTATGGTGCCTGCAAAAAATTAGCTCAAAATTCGATGGCTAGACCCATTTTCCATTTTTTGGGAATTGTTTCGGTTTTCCACTATGAAAATTGATAAAAAAATGGTAAGGTGAAAAATTCTGAAAATTTTTCGTACCCTAGCTCCCATTTTTATAAACATCCCTGCAAAAAATAAGGCCAAAATTCGACCTCTAGCTGGAAAAAAAGAGTATGTCTCCCCAGCAAAAAAGATGTCTTGTGTTGGAAAATCATGAAAAATCATCACCTTCATGAAATGCCACGAAACTTGGTGGAAACCTTGGGAATATTATAAGTATGGTTCCTGCAAAAAATCAGCTCAAAAGTCGATGGCTAGACCCATTTTCCATTTTTCGGGAATTGTTTCGGTTTTCCACTTTGAAAATTGATGAAAAAATTAGTAAGGTGAAAAATTCTTTAAGTTTTTCGTCCCCTAGCTCCCATTTTTATAAGCATCCCTGCAAAAAATAAGGCCAAAATTCGACCTCTAGCTTGGAAAAAAAGAGTATGTCTCCCCTGCAAAAAGGATGTCATGTGCTGGAAAATCAGGAAAAATCACCACCTTCATGAAATGCCACGACCGTTGGTGAAAACCTTGGGAATATTATAAGTATGGTGCCTGCAAAAAATCAGCTCAAAATTCGATGGCTAGACCCATTTTCCATTTTTTGGGAATTGTTTCGGTTTTCCACTTTGAAAATTGATAAAAAAAATGGTAAGGTGAAAAATTCTGCAGAATTTTTTGGCCCCCTTAGCTCCCATTTTTATAAGCGTCCCTACAAAAAACAAGGCCAAAATTCGACCTCTAGCTTGGAAAAAAAGAGTATGTCTCCCCAGCAAAAAGGATGTCTTGTACTGGAAAATCATGAAAAGTCACCACCTTCATGAATGCCACGAAACTTGGTGGAAACCTTGGTAATATTATAATTATGGTGCCTGCAAAAATCAGCTCAAAATTCGATGGCTAGACCCATTTTCCATTTTTTAGGAATTGTTTCGGTTTTCCACTATGAAAATTGATAAAACAAAATGGTAATGTGAAAAATTCTGTATATTTTTCTTCCCCTAGCACCTATTTGTATAAGCAACCCTGAAAAAATAAGGCCAAAATTCGATCTCTAGCTTGGAAAAAAGAGTATGTCTCCCGAGCAAAAAGTATGTCTTGTGCTGGAAAATCAGGAAAAATCACCACCGTCATGAAATTCCACGAAACTTTGTGGAAAACTTGGGAATATTAAAAGTATTGTGCCTGCAAAAAATCAGCTCAAAATTCGATGGCTAGACCCATTTTCCATGTTTTGGGAATTGTTTCGGTTTTCCAATAAAAAAAATGGTAAGGTGAAAAATTCTGTAAATTTTTCCACCCCTAGCTCCCATTTTTATAAGCATCCCTGTAAAAAATAAGGCCAAAATTCGACCTCTAGCTTGGAAAAAAAAGAGTATGTCTCCCCAGCAAAAAGGATGTCTTGTGCTGGAAAATGGGTCTTAGCATATTATGCTTTTATAGGGGGGAGGTGCCTGGGTATTATAAATATTATATATTATATATATATATATATATATATAGTAGTAGTAGTAGTCGTAGTTGTTATCTCGGTGACAGCTAGCTCCAACCACCTCTTAGATCGGCGTCGGTCGGTGCACGTGATGCCCGATCTGGCTCGGTCGTTGTAGAAAGGAACCTAGGGAACAAAGGAATGGTTTGACCCGATGTGGTGCACCAGATTCATGACTTGGCTCGGTGTGGTGCACCAGATTCAGGGTTGCTCTCGTCGTGCCCCGATTCCTGACTTGGCCCGGTGTGGTGCACCAGACATGATTTGGCTAGGTGTGGTGCACCAGATTTGGGGTGCCGTGGTGGTGCACTGGTCGGTGCACCCGATTCATGGTTTGGCTCATGTGTGCACCGATTCATGACTTGATCCGATGTGGTGCACCAGATTCATGATTTGGCTCGGTGTGGTGCACCAGATTCCGGACTTGGCTCGGTGTGGTGCACTAGATTCCCGATTTGGCTTGGTGTGGTGCACCGGATTCATGACTTGGCGTGGTCTGGCAGATCGCCAATTCATGACTTGATCCTGTGTGGTGCACAAGATTCATGATTTGGCTCGGTGTGATGCACCTGATTTCAGACTTGACTCGGTCTGGTGCAATAGATTCATGACATGGCTCGGTCTAGTGCCCCAGATTCCCGACTTGGCTTGGTGTGTTTCACCGGTTCGTTTGGGCTCGGTGTGGTGCACCGATTCTGATTGGCTCGGTGTGGTGCACGATTCCTGACTTGGCTCGATGTGGTGCACAGATTCAACTTGGATCGGTGTGGTGCACCAGATTCATGACTTGGCTCGGTGTGGTGCACCGATTCACGACTTGGATCGTGCGGTGCACAAGATTCTCGACTTGGCTCGGTGTGGTGCACGATTCACGACTTGGCTTGGTGTGGTGCACCGATTCGATTGGCTCGGTGTGGTGCACCGTTCGGTTATTGGTCGGTGTGGTGCACCAGATTCCTGACTTGGCTCGGTCGGTGCGGACAGGAACCAAGGTTGCAAGGGTCTGGTGCACATGGCACTGACCGGTTGAAGGTGTTGGTGCTGGAAGATGGAGGTTCATTTTGGGTGGCTAGTGACTTGTGCACCGAGGTTGAAAGTGTTACATTGCATCACCCGTGATTCGTGCATGACCACCGTGCTCGGTACACGTCGCAGATGCACCGAGCACCGACAGGCAAATCTTGTGATACAAGCTTGAGAACATTCCCCTGACCCCCCTAGACTTTTTAGAAGGCGTGGTGGAAAAGCAAACCTGTAAACCAGGGTCCACCACATGTTTAAGTATGCTAGTATACCACATTTCGGCTAAAAGTTCCCAAAACTCCAACCCCACAATGAAATGCAACGAAATTTGGAGGTAAAGCTGGAAATAATAGAGCAAGAGTTCCTGCAAAAATCCAGGTCAAAATTCAATTTGTAGCCTAGGTTCCTTGTCGTCGAACTGTCGCATATCCCGAATATCGGTTGAAAAATCATAAAAAATCACAACCTTCATGAAATGCCACGAAACTTTGTGGGAACCTTGGGAATATTATAAATAGTGTGCCTGCATAAAATCAGCTCAAAATTCGATGCCTAGACCCATTTTTCATTTTTAGGGAATTGTTTCGGTTTTCCACTTTGAAAATTTATAAAAAAAAATGGTATGGTGAAAAGGTGCAGTCCCCCATGGTCCCCCCCCCAAGCCCGTGCAATGATCCCCAACATTGCACATCGACCTTGCCCACGGCATGGTAGGTGACTCGATCGGGTCATCTTCCGACCGACCGACTCCGTGGGCCGGGGCGGGACCGGGAGACGGGCGTGGGGAAAAATGTGGGCTTCGGATTGGACCGTTTTTGTGGGGATTTTCCATGGTGTGTTGAGGATTCATGGGTGTAGCTCCTCGACCTTTGTTGTGGATGGACGTTGTGTTAGGTTATGCCCTTCGGGGCAGATCCGCAACACGAAGGGACGCGTGATCTTCCGGATTTGACCAAGGTGGGGGTCCCCAACACCAAACCGATTGAAGGCGCACTGTAAAAGATCCTCGCAATTTGGCTGGCACCCGTTTTAAAAATGTTGGCTTCCGAAATTTTGTCAATTTCGTTTTTAAAAATGTTGGCTTTCGATTTTATCAATTTTGTGGGGTACTCGATGGTGTGACGAGGCTGTGGGTGCGCAGTTCCTCGACCTTGGTTGTGGATGGACGTGGTGTTAGGTGATGCCTTCCGGGGCGGAACCGAAGCACCAAGGGACGAGTGACCGTCCTAAAGTGGCCTTGTAAGGGGTGCTCAAACACCAGATCGGCTGAAGGCGCATCGGAAAGGATCCTCGCGCTAGGGGTGGCAAATGGATGGATTGGATAAATTTTTATGCGGATTGTAATGGATGGATTGAAAACGATCCATTAATCCATTATGATCCATTAAAAATTCATTAAAAAAATCCAATCCATTCATGATCCATTTAATAAAATCCATCCAATCCATCCATTAACAACTTTTTTATGGATGGATATCCAATCCATCCATAAAAATTATTTTAAAGAATAATTTTTTTGTACAATTAAAAATTTTTATTAGTTTTAAAATATCCTCTCCCCTCTATCTCTCTCTCCCCTCTCTCTCCTCTATCTCTCTCTCTTTCCTATCTCTACCCTCTATCTCTCTCTCTTTCATCTCTACCCTCTCTTTCCAAAAGCATGTATAAGAATTGCTGGAGGTAGAGGTAGAGCTGGTAAATCGGCCCGTCCCGTCCCTCCGGTCTAGGCCTGATTGGGCTAAATTAACCTTAATTAAAAATAAAATTATAAATAAAAAATATAATTTATTTATAATTTAATCCAAATTTATTTTTTCAAAAGAAATAAATTTATTGCTCTTTGGTCTTTTTGTTATATTAAACACTTCCACAATTACTCTACCAAAAAAAACCTTCCACTATTCAAGTTCTTTTCGATAAAACAAATCGACTCACTACCAGTTACATTATAAAGGCATGCTTTTACATGTTTTTTTTTTGAAACCATGCATTTTACGGTTTACTTAGAATTGATAAGTCTCTCTGTTATTTTTCTAGCTAAAGACATGCCAATAGAGATTACAACCAACAACTGGACGTGGTGCAACTAGTGTGGACATTCTTTATAAATAGTGCCTAGTAAGGATGGCAAATGGATGGATCGAATAAATTATTATTTGGATCTTAATGGATGGATTAAAAACAATCCATTAATCTATTATAATCCATTAAAAATTCATTAAAAAAATCAAATCCATCAATGATCCATTAAATAAAATCCATATGATCCATCCAAGGCAACGAAAAAAAGAAAACGTACGTGATAATAATTAATTAGTTAATACTTAATATAACCAAAAAAGCAGATAAATAAAATAAAAAAGAGTGAAGAAAAAATAATAGAGAACGAAGAGAAAATCGGATGGAGTGTTTTTTTTTGTTTACAAATGGAGGTTTTTTTTTTGGTGAAAAATAATATGAAAAAATAAATTGGTTTTGGAATGGATAAAAGTTGATCCATTACATTTTTTATTGTTGGTCCAATGGATTTTAAAAAATATTGGATGGATCATAAACCATCCACTAAAAAATAATCCAATCCATCCAATCCATTTATTATTTTTTTTATAAATGGATGGATTGGATGGATTTTTTCATGGATGGATGGATGGATGGTGGACAAATGGATCATTTTGACACCCCTACCTCGCGCATTGTGTTGGTTTTAAAATGTTGGCTTTAGATATTTATCAATTTCGTGGGACTCAATGTCGTGTGGCCAGGATGTGGTACGCCTCGACCTTGGTTGTGGATGGACGTGGTGTTAGGTGATGCCTTCGGGGGCGGGGGAAGCGCAACCACCAAGAGACGGGTGATCGTCCCAAGGTTGCCTTGTGAGGGGGTGCTCAAACACCAGATGTGCGAAGGGCTCGGAAAGGATCCTCGTGATGTTGTTGGTTTTTAAAAATGTTGGCTTCCATATTTATCAATTTCTTGGTGGGGTACTCGATGGTGTGGCGAGGCTGATGCGCGGCTCCTCGACCTTGGTTGTGGATGGACGTGGTGTTAGGTGATGCCTTCCTGTGGAGCAAGAACCAAGAGACGGGGGGTGGATCTTCGAG
>JAUPTC010000024.1:453369-458369 GCA_030762895.1 Sophora flavescens
GATAAGAGAATACGAGCTGTTCATGATGAAGCAAGGAGAATACATCCAAGACATGCAGAAACGCTTCACTCACATTGTGAACCAGCTTGCTGGTCTGGGTAAGAATATTGATAATGAAGATTTAATTAATAAAGTTCTACGTTGTTTGAGCAGGGAATGGCAGCCGAAGGTGACAACAATTGCTGAATCTAAAGATCTCACCGCAATGAACTTATCGACACTATTTGGAAAATTACAAGAGCATGAACTAGAACTTAGTCGGCTGTCGGAACACGAAGAAAAAGACAAGAAAAAGAAGTTCCTAGCCTTGAAAGCATCCTCCTCCAAAAATGAGGAAGAGAGTGAAAAAGATGAAGAGGAAGACGCTTCAGATGATGAAATGGGAATGCTAGTAAAGAAATTCAAAAGATTTGTGAAAAAGAAAGCTAACTCAAGAAGATCATCAACCTTTCCCAAAAAGAGTTTCAATAAGGGAGATGGTCCAAGCTCCACACCTACTTGCTATGAATGTGGAAAGCCCGGTCACATGAGGTATGATTGTCCTAAATTACAAAAGAAGGTCAAATTCGAAAGAAAAGAAAAGAAGGAAAACAAACCTAGAAGAGCTTACATAGCTTGGGATGAAAATGATTTGGATACCACCGATGATTCAGACAATGAGGAAGCTAACTTATGTCTCATGGCTGGCCACGAAAGCGAAGATGAGGTAACCTCTAACTCTTCTTCTTCTTCTTGCTCATATGATGCATTGCATGATGCCTTTCTTGAACTACACAATGACTCTATGAGATTGGCTAAGGCATTAGAAAAATCCAAGAAAATGGTTAATTATTTGCAAAACCAAGTAAATAATTTAACAAAAGAAAGGTTGGAATTAGAGAAGGAAAACTATAGAATTGGATATACTCTAGGAAATCTTACATGCAAAAAGTGCAGTGAATATGAAAAACAAGTAAATGATTTGAAGATCACTCTTGCAAAATTCACCAATGGTAGAGATAACTTGAGTGTTCTTTTGGGAATCCAAAAAGGTGTATATGATAAGGCTGGCTTAGGATATAAGCCTAATGATCATGAAAAATCCTTTTTGAAGAAAACATTTGTGCCTACTCATACATCTGTTAGTCCTTTCGTCAAATGTTATTATTGTGCTAGAAAAGGTCATACCGCATCAACTTGTAATATGAGAAAGGAGAATGAAAAGAAAAAATGGGTTCCTAAGGGAACATCATATGGCACTAACAACCAAGGACCCAATAAAATTTGGGTACTTAAAAACAAAATATAATTGTTGTTTTGTAGGTATGCTTGAAAGCCAAGACTACAAATTGGTACCTTGACAGCGGCTGCTCTAAGCATATGACGGGAGACATTAGCAAGTTCACATCATTCACACCAAAAGTTGGAGGACATGTGACATATGGTGACAATAACAAAGGGCAAATTCTTGGGATTGGAAGTGTTGGTAAAAGTCCGACAACATCAATTGATAATGTACTTTTTGTGTAAGGACTAAAGCACAACCTCCTAAGCATAAGTCAACTTTGTGACCAAGGTAACAAGGTTAACTTTGATTCTAAAAGTTGTTTAATTGAAAATTTGCATGATAAAAATAAGAAATTAATTGGACATAGAATTAATAATATTTATATGATAGACTTAGATGATATCTCTTCAAATGATGCATGTTGTCTTGTCTCTAGAGAAGAAGACAGTTTTCTTTGGCATCGTAGGATTGCACACATACACACAGAGCACTTAAACAAGCATATTTCAAAAGAACTTGTGACCAAGGTAACAAGGTTAACTTTGATTCTAAAAGTTGTTTAATTGAAAATTTGCATGATAAAAATAAGAAATTAATTGGACATAGAATTAATAATATTTATATGATAGACTTAGATGATATCTCTTCAAATGATGCATGTTGTCTTGTCTCTAGAGAAGAAGACAGTTTTCTTTGGCATCGTAGGATTGCACACATACACACATAGCACTTAAACAAGTATATTTCAAAAGAACTTGTTATCGGTTTACCCAAAATGAAATTTAAAACGGATGTATTGTGTGATGCATGCCAAAACGGTAAACAAACAAAGGCTTCCTTCAAACCAATTAATATTGTTTCATCGGAGAGGCCCTTGCAACTCCTACATATGGATCTTTTTGGGCCTTATAGAACAAAGAGCCTTGGTGGCAATTTTTACACGTTAGTAATTGTTGACGACTACTCTAGGTTCACTTGGACCTTATTTCTTTCACACAAAAGTGACACCTTTAAAGCATTTAAAAAATTAGCCAAGGTAATTCAAAATGAAAAGGATCTAAAAATTGTATCTATTAGAAGTGACCATGGCGGGGAATTTTAAAACGAAACGTTTGAAATTTTTTGTGAAGAAAATGGCATAAAACATAATTTTTCTGCGCCTAGGACCACACAACAAAATGGGGTGGTAGAAAGAAAAAATCGGACTTTAGAGGAACTCACTAGAACACTATTAAGCGATGCAAACCTCCCAAAATATTTTTGGGCGGATGCAGTTAGCACTGCTTGCTATGTTCTCAATAGGGTCTTAATTAGACCAATTTGAAAGAGAACCCCATATGAATTATATAAAGGAAGGAAGCCCAATATCTCTCATTTTCGTGTGTTTGGATGCAAATGTTTTGTGCTTAATAATGGTAAAAATAATTTAGGAAAATTTGATGCCAAAGCTGATGAAGGGATATTCTTAGGTTATTCATCATCTAGCAAAGCCTTCAGGGTATACAATAAAATAACTTTAACTGTTGAGGAATCAGTGCATGTTTCTTTTGATGATACTAACCCCAAAAGGTTGGGAAAGGATATTCTTGATGACCTTGCAGATTCCTTAGAACATACCCACTTGGATGAAAAGAAAAATCAAGAGGAAAAAGAAGGCAATGATAATGAGATCAAGCAAGAGGAAGAAGAACTTCAAGATCTTCCCAAATAATGGAGAGTTTCCAAAAATCATCCATTGGACAACATTATTGGTGATATTTCTAAAAGGGTAATTACTAGAAACTCCATTAAAAATGCTTGCAATCACATGGCTTTTGTTTCTCAAATAGAACCTAAGAACATTGACGATGCTATTTGTGATGAATTTTGGTTGTTAGCCATGCAAGAGGAATTAAACCAATTTGAAAGAAATCAGGTATGGGAACTAGTCCCTAGGCCATCAAAAAATCAAACAATTGGGACTAAATGGGTCTTTAGAAAAAAATTAGATGAAAATGGTATAATTGTTAGAAACAAGGCTAGACTTGTAGCTAAAGGGTACAATCAAGAGGAGGGCATAGATTATGAAGAAACGTATGCACACGTAGCCAGACCTGAGGCCATTCGCATGTTACTTGCATTTGCTTGCATTATGAATTTTAAATTATATCAAATGGAAGTAAAAAGTGCGTTTTTAAATGGCTTTATTCAAGAAGAGGTGTATGTAAATCAACCTCCTGGTGTCGAAAATTTTGACCTACCCAATCATGTGTTTCGCTTAAAGAAAGCGCTTTATGGTTTAAAGCAAGCTCCTAGAGCTTGGTATGAGCGCTTAAGCAAGTTTCTTTTAGAAAAAGGTTTTTCACGAGGAAAGGTTGACACAACCTTATTTATTAAAAGAAAATCACATGATATTCTTCTTGTACAAGTGTATGTGGATGATATAATTTTTGGTGCTACTGATGAGTTTCTTTGCAAAGAATTCTCTAAGCATATGCAGGAACAATTTGAAATGTCGATGATGGGAGAATTAAATTTCTTCCTTGGGCTTCAAATCAAACAAACAGACAACGACATATTCATAGGTCAAGCAAAATACTGCAAGGAACTTTTAAAAAGATTTGGAATGGACAATGCCAAGGAGATAGCCACACCAATGAGCACCTCATGCTACTTAGATAAGGATGAAAGTGGTAAGCCTATTGAATTGACAAAATATCGAGGTATGATTGGATCCCTATTGTATCTTACTGCAAGTAGGCCTGACATCATGTTTAGTTTTTGCATGTGTGCTAGATATCAGGCTACTCCTAGGGAATCCCACCTTGCGACGGTTAAGCGAATAATGAGATATTTAGTTGGGACAAAAGACATGGGCTAGTGGTACCCCAAAGGCGACATATGTAATTTTGTTGGGTATTCCGACTCTGACTTTGCAGGTTGCAAGTTAGATAGGAAAAGTACTAGTGGGACATGCCACTTTTTAGGTAGTGCCTTAGTTTCATGGTTTAGCAAAAAACAAGCTAGTGTGGCATTGTCAACCGCTGAGGCGGAATACATAGCAGCAGGGAGTTGTTGTGCCCAAATTATTTGGATGAAACAACAACTGTTAGACTATGGTGTCCAATTAGATCATATCCCCATTCGATGTGATAACACTAGTGCCATTAACTTAACTAAGAATCCCATTCAACATTCTAGGACAAAACACATTGAGATAAGACACCATTTTATTCGGGATCATGTGCAAAATGGAGATTGTGTTTTGGAGCATGTGGGTACAACTAAGCAATTAGCAGATATCCTTACTAAACCCCTCAATAAAGAGAGTTTCTTTTACATCAGAAGAGAATTAGGCATCCTAGATTTATCTTACATCAATTAATCTTACATGTTTACTTTTATTCTCACATATCTATCAAATTTTCTCTCTGTCGATAATTTATTTATAAATATGCGAGCAGAACAATTAATTTTATCATAGTTCTTGTAACTATGTGTCACACTTTTCGATAATTGTAATAACACATTCTATGTAATCACACTTTTCATCTATTTTGATGAATGAAAGTTATCATCTTTATTTATTATCTTTTATCCTTAAACTTTCTTTTTGATCATGCCAAAAGGGGGAGAAGAATTGGAATATTAATCTTGCATAAAATAAATGTAATTGAACTATTTAGGGGGAGCATGCTTATAATATTCTATTGCATAATAATTTGAATTTATGCCTTCTGAACTTAACGACGTA
>JAUPTC010000024.1:471869-479369 GCA_030762895.1 Sophora flavescens
TCAAGAGGGGAGGGGTGAATTGAGTCTACAAATTTCTTTTTAATTTTTTCAACAAAAATTTCTTTAACAAAATTTATCACGCAATCAATTATATAAAATAAATAAATTAAAAGAGAGGTAAAGAGAATACTTGCGCGAGGATTTCATACTGGTTCAGCCACCAACCACCAGTGACCTACGTCCAATCCCCACTCCACCTGTGGGATTTTCTTCCACTAACAAACAAGCTTATAACTGGTGCTTGCAACCTTTGTACACAACAGAGCCCTTCTCACCAGGGATACACCACCCTTGTGTAGAAGCCTCAATCACAACAAAGAGGGATACCACACCCTCACACAAAGTTTCAGCAAAGGAAGAACACTATGATACACTCTTCTAGTGCAGATGATTACAACTTGAAGCACTATGAGATGATGATAATAACACAATTTGGCTCACAAATAATTTTCAGATCAAAATGTATTTTCCATGTATTCTCTTCTCTAATGAATTTTCAACAAAAACCACTTTTATAGCCTTTTGAAAATATGACCGTTGCACCTCAAATAAGGAAAGGACTTATATCATTGAAAGCTAGTCGTTGCACCTCAAATAAGAAAAGGACTTATGTCATTGAAAGCTAGCCGTTGCACCATTAAATTTAATGTGCAAATCAATTGGGTGGTTTAAAAAAAAACAATTTTCACATGTTAAAATCGGTTCATCCCTTGAGATATACATACAGATTCCAATTCAAATTTCACACACTGAAGCTTTCTTTATTCAAGATCAATATCATTTAATTTCAAAAAAGAAAGCTTTACGTTGCACCCAAGTTTCACATATATATATGTAAAGAACAATGTACTGTTATTTTGGTCATTATTGAACAAATTACCGTTGCCAATCAATTGGCAATATTTAGTCAATCAATTTGAACAAATTACCGTTGCAAATCAATTGGCAATATTTAGTCAATCAATTTGAAAAATACTTTGTTAATCAAAAGCTTAATTAAAAACCTTTTATCCAAAAGTGTAGTGTTTTAGTTAAATTGATTAAATAAGCCAATGTGAGTTTTACCCATCATACCCTTACAAGATAACTAAGACCTAGTATATATACTCAATCTTGCTTGAGGTCTTGATACTTGATTTTCTGGTACACCATAATAATTTGAATTTATGCACGCGGTACCTGCATGCTATACGAAAAATTCTCTTGCCTTTTTGTTAGTGTTTGTCATTCATCAAAATATATAAATGTGTGATTACATACTCCCCCTTTTTGATTATGACAAACCTTACCTTCTTACCTATGTAATGTGGTGTCAGAGTCATATACGCACTGCATGAGCGTGGGATGGATTTCCCCCTATCTAAAACATATTACTCAATAGATACGTCAGTTAAGTTCAGAAGGCATAAATTCAAATTATTATGCAATAGAATATTATAAGCATGCTCCCCCTAAATAGTTCAATTACATTTATTTTATGCAAGATTAATATTCCAATTCTTCTCCCCCTTTTGGCATGATCAAAAAGAAAGTTTAAGGATAAAAGATAATAAATAAAGATGATAACTTTCATTCATCAAAATAGATGAAAAGTGTGATTACATAGAATGTGTTATTACAATTATCGAAAAGTGTGACACATAGTTACAAGAACTATGATAAAATTAATTGTTCTGCTCGCATATTTATAAATAAATTATCGACAGAGAGAAAATTTGATAGATATGTGAGAATAAAAGTAAACATGTAAGATTAATTGATGTAAGATAAATCTAGGATGCCTAATTCTCTTCTGATGTAAAAGAAACTCTCTTTATTGAGGGGTTTAGTAAGGATATCTGCTAATTGCTTAGTTGTACCCACATGCTCCAAAACACAATCTCCATTTTGCACATGATCCCGAATAAAATGGTGTCTTATCTCAATGTGTTTTGTCCTAGAATGTTGAATGGGATTCTTAGTTAAGTTAATGGCACTAGTGTTATCACATCGAATGGGGATATGATCTAATTGGACACCATAGTCTAACAGTTGTTGTTTCATCCAAATAATTTGGGCACAACAACTCCCTGCTGCTATGTATTCCGCCTCAGCGGTTGACAATGCCACACTAGCTTGTTTTTTGCTAAACCATGAAACTAAGGCACTACCTAAAAAGTGGCATGTCCCACTAGTACTTTTCCTATCTAACTTGCAACCTGCAAAGTCAGAGTCGGAATACCCAACAAAATTACATATGTCGCCTTTGGGGTACCACTAGCCCATGTCTTTTGTCCCAACTAAATATCTCATTATTCGCTTAACCGTCGTAAGGTGGGATTCCCTAGGAGTAGCCTGATATCTAGCACACATGCAAAAAATAAACATGATGTCAGGCCTACTTGCAGTAAGATACAATAGGGATCCAATCATACCTCGATATTTTGTCAATTCAATAGGCTTACCACTTTCATCCTTATCTAAGTAGCATGAGGTGCTCATTGGTGTGGCTATCTCCTTGGCATTGTCCATTCCAAATCTTTTTAAAAGTTCCTTGCAGTATTTTGCTTGACCTATGAATATGTCGTTGTCTGTTTGTTTGATTTGAAGCCCAAGGAAGAAATTTAATTCTCCCATCATCGACATTTCAAATTGTTCCTGCATATGCTTAGAGAATTCTTTGCAAAGAAACTCATCAGTAGCACCAAAAATTATATCATCCACATACACTTGTACAAGAAGAATATCATGTGATTTTCTTTTAATAAATAAGGTCGGGTCAACCTTTCCTCGTGAAAAACCTTTTTCTAAAAGAAACTTGCTTAAGCGCTCATACCAAGCTCTAGGAGCTTGCTTTAAACCATAAAGCGCTTTCTTTAAGCGAAACACATGATTGGGTAGGTCAAAATTTTTGAAACCAGAAGGTTGATTTACATACACCTCTTCTTGAATAAAGCCATTTAAAAACGCACTTTTTACATCCATTTGATATAATTTAAAATTCATAATGCAAGCAAATGCAAGTAACATGCGAATGGCCTCAAGTCTGGCTACGTGTGCATACGTTTCTTCATAATCTATGCCCTCCTCTTGATTGTACCCTTTAGCTACAAATCTAGCCTTGTTTCTAACAATTATACCATTTTCATCTAATTTTTTTCTAAAGACCCATTTAGTCCCAATTGTTTGATTTTTTGATGGCCTAGGGACTAGTTCCCATACCTGATTTCTTTCAAATTGGTTTAATTCCTCTTGCATGGCTAACAACCAAAATTCATCACAAATAGCATCGTCAATGTTCTTAGGTTCTATTTGAGAAACAAAAGCCATGTGATTGCAAGCATTTTTAATGGAGTTTCTAGTAATTACCCTTTTAGAAATATCACCAATAATGTTGTCCAATGGATGATTTTTGGAAACTCTCCATTATTTGGGAAGATCTTGAAGTTCTTCTTCCTCTTGCTTGATCTCATTATCATTGCCTTCTTTTTCCTCTTGATTTTTCTTTTCATCCAAGTGGGTATGTTCTAAGGAATCTGCAAGGTCATCAAGAATATCCTTTCCCAACCTTTTGGGGTTAGTATCATCAAAAGAAACATGCACTGATTCCTTAACAGTTAAAGTTCTTTTATTGTATACCCTGAAGGCTTTGCTAGATGATGAATAACCTAAGAATATCCCTTCATCAGCTTTGGCATCAAATTTTCCTAAATTATTTTTACCATTATTAAGCACAAAACATTTGCATCCAAACACACGAAAATGAGAGATATTGGGCTTCCTTCCTTTATATAATTCATATGGGGTTCTCTTTCAAATTGGTCTAATTAAGACCCTATTGAGAACATAGCAAGCAGTGCTAACTGCATCCGTCCAAAAATATTTTGGGAGGTTTGCATCGCTTAATAGTGTTCTAGTGAGTTCCTCTAAAGTCCGATTTTTTCTTTCTACCACCCCATTTTGTTGTGTGGTCCTAGGCGCAGAAAAATTATGTTTTATGCCATTTTCTTCACAAAAAATTTCAAACGTTTCGTTTTAAAATTCCCCGCCATGGTCACTTCTAATAGATACAATTTTTAGATCCTTTTCATTTTGAATTACCTTGGCTAATTTTTTAAATGCTTTAAAGGTGTCACTTTTGTGTGAAAGAAATAAGGTCCAAGTGAACCTAGAGTAGTCGTCAACAATTACTAACGCGTAAAAATTGCCACCAAGGATCTTTGTTCTAGAAGGCCCAAAAAGATCCATATGTAGGAGTTGCAAGGGCCTCTCCGATGAAACAATATTAATTGGTTTGAAGGAAGCCTTTGTTTGTTTACCGTTTTGGCATGCATCACACAATACATCCGTTTTAAATTTCATTTTGGGTAAACCGATAACAAGTTCTTTTGAAATATACTTGTTTAAGTGCTATGTGTGTATGTGTGCAATCCTACGATGCCAAAGAAAACTGTCTTCTTCTCTAGAGACAAGACAACATGCATCATTTGAAGAGATATCATCTAAGTCTATCATATGAATATTATTAATTCTATGTCCAATTAATTTCTTATTTTTATCATGCAAATTTTCAATTAAACAACTTTTAGAATCAAAGCTAACCTTGTTACCTTTGTCACAAAGTTGACTTATGCTTAGGAGGTTGTGCTTTAGTCCTTCCACAAAAAGTACATTATCAATTGATGTTGTCGGAATTTTACCAACACTTCCAATCCCAAGAATTTGCCCTTTGTTATTGTCACCATATGTCACATGTCCTCCAACTTTTGGTGTGAATGATGTGAACTTGCTAATGTCTCCCGTCATATGCTTAGAGCAGCCGCTGTCAAGGTACCAATTTGTAGTCTTGGCTTTCAAGCATACCTACAAAACAACAATTATATTTTGTTTTTAAGTACCCAAATTTTATTGGGTCCTTGGTTGTTAGTGCCATATGATGTTCCCTTAGGAACCCATTTTTTCTTTTCATTCTCCTTTCTCATATTACAAGTTGATGCGGTATGACCTTTTCTAGCACAATAATAACATTTGACGAAAGGACCAACAAATGTATGAGTAGGCACAAATGTTTTCTTCAAAAAGGATTTTTCATGATCATTAGGCTTATATCCTAAGCCAGCCTTATCATATACACCTTTTTGGATTCCCAAAAGAACACTCAAGTTATCTCTACCATTGGTGAATTTTGCAAGAGTGATCTTCAAATCATTTACTTGTTTTTCATATTCACTGCACTTTTTGCATGTAAGATTTCCTAGAGTATATCCAATTCTATAGTTTTCCTTCTCTAATTCCAACCTTTCTTTTGTTAAAGTATTTACTTGGTTTTTCAAATAATTAACCATTTTCTTGGATTTTTCTAATGCCTTAGCCAATCTCATAGAGTCATTGTGTAGTTCAAGAAAGGCATCATGCAATGCATCATATGAGCAAGAAGAAGAAGAAGAGTTAGAGGTTACCTCATCTTCGCTTTCGTGGCCAGCCATGAGACATAAGTTAGCTTCCTCATTGTCTGAATCATCGGTGGTATCCAAATCATTTTCATCCCAAGCTATGTAAGCTCTTCTAGGTTTGTTTTCCTTCTTTTCTTTTCTTTCGAATTTGTCCTTCTTTTGTAATTTAGGACAATCATACCGCATGTGACCGGGCTTTCCACATTCATAGCAAGTAGGTGTGGAGCTTGGACCATCTCCCTTATTGAAACTCTTTTTGGGAAAGGTTGATGATCTTCTTGAGTTAGCTTTCTTTTTCACAAATCTTTTGAATTTCTTTACTAGCATTCCCATTTCATCATCTGAAGCGTCTTCCTCTTCATCTTTTTCACTCTCTTCCTCATTTTTGGAGGAGGATGCTTTCAAGGCTAGGAACTTCTTTTTCTTGTCTTTTTCTTCGTGTTCCGACAGCCGACTAAGTTCTAGTTCATGCTCTTGTAATTTTCCAAATAGTGTCGATAAGTTCATTGCGGTGAGATCTTTAGATTCAGCAATTGTTGTCACCTTCGGCTGCCATTCCCTGCTAAAACAACGTAGAACTTTATTAATTAAATCTTCATTATCAATATTCTTACCCAGACCAGCAAGCTGGTTCACAATGTGAGTGAAGCGTTTCTGCATGTCTTGGATGGATTCTCCTTGCTTCATCATGAACAGCTCATATTCTCTTATCAGAGTGTTTGTCCTTGCACGCTTGACTTCACTCGTTCCTTCACGAGTGACTTGAAGCGTATCCCACATTTCTTTGGCCGTCTTGCAATTTGAGACCCTGAAAAATTCTCCCCTAATCAAAGCAGATGTTATCATATTTCTAGCACGTAAATTTAATTGTACTTTCTTTTTCTCATCCCCAGTTTGTTCACTTCTAGGCTTAATAACAGACTTACCATCTACATCTTTTATAGGGACAAAAGGTCCATTTTCAATAGCATCCCACACATCATAATCTTGTGCTTGAATAAAAATTATCATGCGTTCTTTCCAATATGCATATTCTTCACCATTAAAGGCAGAGGGTCTGCCAAGGGAGGCTCCTTCAGGTAGGAAGTCATTCGAAGCCATTTCTCTTGAAGCTGCTAAGCTCTTTATGCAAGAGTCTTGCTCTGATGCCACTTGTTGGAATATGTGGCATCGACTCAAGAGGGGAGGGGTGAATTGAGTCTACAAATTTCTTTTTAATTTTTTCAACAAAAATTTCTTTAACAAAATTTATCACACAATCAATTATATAAAAGAAATAAATTAAAATAGAGGTAAAGAGAATACTTACGCAAGGATTTTATCCTGGTTCAATCACCAACCACCAGTGACCTATGTCCAGTCCCCACTCCACCTGTGAGATTTTCTTCCACTAACAAACAAGCTTATAACTGGTGCTTGCAACCTTTGTACACAACAGAGCCCTTCTCACTAGGGATATCCCACCCTTGTGTAGAAGCCTCAATCACAACAAAGAGGGATACCACACCCTCACACAAAGTTTCAGCAAAGGAAGAACAATATGATACACTCTTCTAGTGCAGATGATTACAACTTTAAGCACTATGAGTATGATGATAATAACACAATTTGGCTCACAAATAATTTTCAGATAAAAATGTATTTTCCATGTATTCCGTTCTCTAATGAATTTTCAACAAAAACCACTTTTATAGCCTTTTGAAAATATGACCGTTGCACCTCAAATAAGGAAAGGACTTATGTCATTGAAAGCTAGTCGTTGCACCTCAAATAAGGAAAGGACTTATGTCATTGAAAGCTATCCGTTTCACCATTAAATTTAATGTGCAAATCAATTGGGTGGTTTTAAAAAAAACAATTTTCACATGTTAAAATCGGTTCATGCCTTGAGATATACATACAGATTCCAATTCAAATTTCACACACTGAAGCTTTCTTTATTCAAGATTAATATCATTTAATTTCAAAAAAGAAACCTTTACGTTGCACCCAAGTTTCACATATATATGTAAAGAACAATGTACTATTATTTTGGTCATTATTGAACAAATTACCGTTGCCAATCAAT
>JAUPTC010000024.1:481869-560869 GCA_030762895.1 Sophora flavescens
ACGCACCCACAACCTCGCCACACCATCGAGTACCCCACAAAATTGATAAATATCGAAAGCCAACATTTTTTAAAAACCAAAAACATCACGAGGATCCCTTGCGATGCGCCTTCAGCCGATCTGGTGTTGGGCACCCCTAACAAGGCCACTTCAGGACGATCACCCGTCTCTTGGTGCTTCGGCTCCGCCCCGAAAGGCATCACCTAACACCACGTCCATCCACAACCAAGGTCGAGGAGCCGGGCACCCA
Source organism: Sophora flavescens (assembly GCA_030762895.1). Taxonomy (NCBI): domain Eukaryota; kingdom Viridiplantae; phylum Streptophyta; class Magnoliopsida; order Fabales; family Fabaceae; genus Sophora; species Sophora flavescens. The sequence continues at coordinate 482,120 of JAUPTC010000024.1, forward strand.
CAGCCTCGCCACACCATCGAGAACCCCACGAAATTGATAAATATCGAAAGCCAACATTTTTAAAAACAAAAAACATCGCGAGGATCCTTTCCGATGCGCCTCAGCCGATCTGGTGTTGGGCACCCCTAACAAGGCCACTTCAGGACGATCACCCGTCTCTTGGTGCTTCGGCTCCGCCCCGGAAGGCATCACCTAACACCACGTCCATCCATAACCAAAGTCGAGGAGCCACGTACCCACAGCCTCGCCACACCATCGAGTTCTCCACGAAATTGATAAATATTGAAAGCCAACATTTTTAAAAACCAAAAACATCACGAGAATCCTTTCTAACACGCCTTCAGCCGATCTGGTGTTGGACACCCCTTCCAAGGCCAATTCAGGACGAACACCCGTCTCTTGGTGCTTCGGCTCCGCCCCGGAAGGCATCACCTAACACCACGTCCATCAACAACCAAGGTCGAGGAGACACGCACCCACAACCTCGCCACACCATCGAGTACCCCACAAAATTGATAAATATCGAAAGCCAACATTTTTTAAAAACCAAAAACATCGCGAGGATCCCTTGCGATGTGCCTTCAGCCGATCTGGTGTTGGGCACCCCTAACAAGGCCACTTCAGGGCGATCACCCGTCTCTTGGTGCTTCGGCTCCGCCCCGAAAGGTATCACCTAACACCACATCCATCCACAACCAAGTTTGAGGATCCGGGCACCCACAGCCTCGCCACACCATCGAGAAACCCGCGAAATTGATAAATATCGAAAGCCAACATTTTTAAAAACAAAAAACATCGCGAGGATCCTTTCCGATGCGCCTCAGTCGATCTGGGGTTGGGCACCCCTAACAAGGCCACTTCAGGACGATCACCCGTCTCTTGGTGCTTCAGCTCCGCCCCGGAAGGCATCACCTAACACCACGTCCATCCACAACCAAGGTCGAGGAGCCGCGCACCCACAGCCTCGCCACACCATCGAGTACCCCACCAAGAAATTGATAAATATCGGAAGCCAACATTTTTAAAAACCAACAACATCACGAGGATCCTTTCCGATGCGCCTTCAGCCGATCTGGTGTTTGAGCACCCCCTCACAAGGCAACTTCAGGACGATCACCCGTCTCTTGGTGCTTCGGCTCCGCCCCGGAAGGCATCACCTAACACCACGTCCATCCACAACCAAGGTTGAGGAGTCGTACCACAGCCTCGCCACACCATCGAGTACCCCACGAAATTGATAAATATCGAAAGCCAACATTTTTAAAAACCAACAATAGCGCGAGGTAGGGGTGTCAAAATGATCCATTTGTCCACCATCCATCCAGTCCATCCATGAAAAAATCCATCAAATCCATCCATTTATAAAAAAATAATATAAATGGATTGGATGGATTGGATTATTTTTTTAGTGGATGGTTTATGATCCATCCAATATTTTTTAAAATCCATTGGACCAACAATAAAAAATGTAATGGATCAACTTTTATCCATTCCAAAACCAATTTATTTTTTTCATATTATTTTTCACCAAATAAAAAAAACCTCCATTTGTAAACAAAAAAAAAACACTCCATCTGATTTTCTCTTCTGTTCTCTATTATTTTTTCTTCACTCTTTTTTATTTTATTTATCTGCTTTTTTTGGTTATATTAAGTATTAACTAATTAATTATTATCATGTACGTTTTCTTTTTTCGTTGCCTTGGATGGATCATATGGATTTTATTTAATGGATCATTGATGGATTTGATTTTTTTTTAATGAATTTTTAATGGATTATAATAGTTTAATGGATTGTTTTTAATCCATCCATTAAGATCCAAATAAAAATTTATTCGATCCATCCATTTGCCATCCTTACTAGGCACTATTTATAAAGAATGTCCCAGCTAGTTGCACCACGTCCAGTTGTTGGTTGTAATCTCTATTGGCATGTCTTTAGCTAGAAAAATAATAGTAGAGACTTATCAATTCTAAGTAAAACTGTAAAAGCATGCTGGTTCAAAAAAAAAATGTAAAAGCATGCCTTTATAATGTAACTGGTAGTGGTCGATTTGTTTTATCAAAAGAACTTGAATAGTGGAAGTGTTTTTTTTTTGTAGAAATTGTGGAAGTGTTTAATATAACAAAAAGACGACAAGTTGTGAGCAATAAATTTATTTCGTTTTCAGTAAAATAAATTTGGATTAAATTATAAATAAATTATATTTTTTATTTATAATTTTATTTTTAATTAAGGTTAATTTAGCCCAATAGCCCTATTTAGACCAAACGGGATCGGACGACTGATTTACCACTCTACCTCTAACTCCAGCAATTCTTATACATGCTTTTGGGAAGAGAGGGTAGAGATGAGAGAGAGAGAGATAAAGGGTAGAGTTAGGAAAGAGAGAGAGATAGAGGAGAGAGAGGGGAGAGAGAGATAGAGGGGAGAGGATATTTTAAAACTAATAAAAAATTTTAATTGTACAAAAAAATTATTCTTTAAAATAATTTTTATGGATGGATTGGATATCCATCCATAAAAAAGTTGTTAATGGATGGATTGGATGGATTTTATTAAATGGATCATGGATGGATTGGATTTTTTTTAATGAATTTTTAATGGATCATAATGGATTAATGGATCGTTTTCAATCTGGATACAATCCGCATAAAAATTTATCCAATCCATCCATTTGCCACCCCTAGCGCGAGGATCCTTTCTGATGCGCCTTCAACCGATCTGGTGTTTGAGCACCCCTTACAAGGCCACTTTAGGATGATCACCCGTCCCTTGGTGCTTCGGCTCCGCCCCGGAAGGCATCACCTAACACCACGTCCATCCACAACCAAGGTCGAGGAACCGCGCACCCACAGCCTCGTCACACCATCGAGTACCCCACAAAATTGATAAAATCGAAAGCCAACATTTTTAAAAACGAAATTGACAAAATTTCGGAAGCCAACATTTTTAAAATGGGTGCCAGCCAAATTGAGAGGATCCTTTACAGTGCGCCTTCAATCGGTTTGGTGTTGGGGACCCCCACCTTGGTCAAATCCGGAAGATCACGCGTCCCTTCGTGTTGCGGATCCGCCCCGAAGGGCATAACCTAACACAACGTCCATCCACAACAAAGGTCGAGGAGCTACACCCATGAATCCTCAACACACCATGGAAAATCCCCACAAAAACGGTCCACGGAGTCGGTCGGTCGGAAGATGACCCGATCGAGTCACCTACCATGCCGTGGGCAAGGTCGATGTGCAATGTTGGGGATCATTGCACGGGCTTTGGGGGGTGGACCATGGTGCACCAGGCTTTTCACCATACCATTTTTTTTTATAAATTTTCAAAGTGGAAAACCGAAACAATTCCCAAAAAATGAAAAATGGGTCTAGGCATCGAATTTTGAGCTGATTTTTTGTAGGCACACTATTTATAATATTCCCAAGGTTCCCACAAAGTTTCGTGGCATTTCATGAAGGTTGTGATTTTTTATGATTTTTCAACCGATATTCGGGATATGCGACAGTTCGACGACAAGGAACCTAGGCTACAAATTGAATTTTGACCTGGATTTTTGCAGGAACTCTTGCTCTATTATTTCCAGCTTTACCTCCAAATTTCGTTGCATTTCATTGTGGGGTTGGAGTTTTGGGAACTTTTAGCCAAAATGTGGTATACTAGCATACTTAAACATGTGGTGGACCCTGGTTTACAGGTTTGCTTTTCCACCACGCCTTCTAAAAAGTCTAAGGGGGTCAGGGGAATGCTCTCAAGCTTGTATCACAAGATTTGCCTGTCGGTGCTCGGTGCATCTGCGACGTGTACCGAGCACGGTGGTCATGCACGAATCACGGGTGATGCAATGTAACACTTTCAACCTCGGTGCACAAGTCACTAGCCACCCAAAATGAACCTCCATCTTCCAGCACCAACACCTTCAACCGGTCAGTGCCATGTGCACCAGACCCTTGCAACCTTGGTTCCTGTCCGCACCGACCGAGCCAAGTCAGGAATCTGGTGCACCACACCGAGCCAAATCAGGAATCTGGTGCACCACACCGAGCCAAGTCAGGAATCTGGTGCACCACACCACACCAAGCCAAGTCAGGAATCTGGTGCACCACACCGAGCCAAGTCATGAATCTGGTGCACCACACCGAGCCAAGTCAGGAATCTTGTGCACCAGACCGAGCCAAGTCAGGAATCTGGTGCACCACACCGAGCCAAGTCATGAATCTGGGGCACCACACCGAGCCAAGTCAGGAATCTGGTACACCACACCGAGCCAAAACAGAAATCTGGTGCACCACACCGAGCCAAGTCAGGAATCTGGGGCACTAGACCGAGCCATGTCATGAATCTATTGCACCAGACCGAGTCAAGTCTGAAATCTGGTGCATCACACCGAGCCAAATCATGAATCTTGTGCACCACACCGGATCAAGTCATGAATTTGGTGCACCAGATGGAGCCAAGTCATGAATCTGGTGCACCACACCGAGCCAAATCAGGAATCTGGTGCACCAGACCGAGCCAAGTCTGGAATCTGGTGCACCACACCGAGCCAAATCATGAATCTGGTGCACCACATCGGATCAAGTCATGAATCTGGTGCACCAGACTGAGCCAAACCATGAATCAGGTGCACCAGACAGGTGCACCACATCGAGCCAAGTCAGGAATCTGGTGCACCACACCGAGCCAAATCATGAATCTGGTGCACCACACCGAGCCAAGTCAGGAATCAGGTGCACCAGACCAAGTCAAACCCTGAATCTGGTGCACCACACCGAGCCAAGTCAGGAATGAGGTGCACCACATCGAGTCAAACCATTCCTTTGTTCCCTAGGTTCCTTTCTAAGAGATGGTTGGAGTTAGCTGTCACCGTGATAACAACTACAACTACTACTACTACTATATACATAATATATAATATTTATAATGCCCAGGAACCTCCCCCCTATAAAAGCATAATATGCAAAGACCCATTTTCCAGCACAAGACATCCTTTTTGCTGGGGAGACATACTCTTTTTTTCCAAGCTAGAGGTCGAATTTTGGCCTTATTTTTTACAGGGATGCTTATAAAAATGGGAGCTAGGGGTGGAAAAATTTACAGAATTTTTCACCTTACCATTTTTTTTATCAATTTTCAAAGTGGAAAACCGAAACAATTCCCAAAAAATGGAAAATGGGTCTAGCCATCGAATTTTTAGCTGATTTTTTGCAGGCACCATACTTATAATATTCCCAAGGTTTCCACCGAGTTTCGTGGCATTTCATGAAGGTGGTGATTTTTCATGATTTTCCAGCACAAGAAATCCTTTTTGCTGGGGAGACATACTCTTTTTTTCCAAGCTAGAGGTCGAATTTTGGCCTGATTTTTTGCAGGGATGCTTATACAAATAGGAGCTAGGGGAAGAAAAATTTACAGATTTTTTCACCTTACCATTTTGTTTTATCAATTTTCAAAGTGGAAAACCGAAACAATTCCCAAAAAATGAAATGGGTCCAGCCATCGAATTTTGAGCTGATTTTTTGCAGGCACCATACTTAAAATATTCCCAAGGTTTCCACCAAGTTTCGTGGAATTCATGAAGGTGGTGACTTTTCATGATTTTCCAGTACAAGACATCCTTTTTGCTGGGGAGACATACTCTTTTTTTCCAAGCTAGAGGTCGAATTTTGGCCTTGTTTTTTGCAGGGACGCTTATAAAAATGGGAGCTAAGGGACGAAAAATTTACAGAATTTTTCTCCTTACCATTTTTTTTATCAATTTTCAAAGTGGAAAACCGAAACAATTCCCAAAAAATGGAAAATGGGTCCCGCCATCGAATTTTGAGCTGATTTTTTGCAGGCACCATACTTATAATATTCCCAAGGTTTTCACCAACTGTCGTGGCATTTCATGAAGGTGGTGATTTTTCATGATTTTTCAGCACATGACATCCTTTTTGCAGGGGAGACATACTCTTTTTTTCCAAGCTAGAGGTCGAATTTTGGCCTTATTTTTTGCAGGGATGCTTATAAAAATGGGATCTAGGGGACGAAAAACTTAAAGAATTTTTCACCTTACCATTTTTTTCATCAATTTTCAAAGTGGAAAACCGAAACAATTCCCGAAAAATGGAAAATGGGTCTAGCCATCGACTTTTGAGCTGATTTTTTGCAGGAACCATACTTATAATATTCCCAAGGTTTCCACCAAGTTTCGTGGCATTTCATGAAGGTGATGATTTTTCATGATTTTCCAACACAAGACATCCTTTTTGCTGGGGAGACATACTCTTTTTTTCCAGCTAGAGGTCGAATTTTGGCCTTATTTTTTGCAGGGATGTTTATAAAAAAGGGAGCTAGGGGATGAAAAATTTACAGAATTTTTCACCTTACCGTTTTTTTTTATCAATTTTCATAGTGGAAAACCGAAACAATTCCCAAAAAATGGAAAATGGGTCTAGCCATCGAATTTTGAGCTAATTTTTTGCAGGCACCATACTTATAATATCCCAAGGTTTCCACCAAGTTTCGGGGCATTTCATGATGGTGGTGATTTTTCATGATTTTCCAGCTCAAGACATCCTTTTTGCTGGGGAGACATACTCTTTTTTTCCAAGCTAGTGGTCGAATTTTAGCCTTATTTTTTGCAGGGATGCTTATAAAAATGGGACCTAGGGGAAGAAAAATTTAAAGAGTTTTTCAGCTTACCATTTTTTTTTCAATTTTGAAAGTGGAAAACCGAAACAATTCCCAAAAAATGGAAAATGGGTCTAGCCATCGAATTTTGAGCTGATTTTTTGCAGGCACCATACTTGTAATATTCTCAAGGATTCCACTATGTTTCGTGGAATTTCATGAAGGTGGTGATTTTTCATGATTTTCCAGCACAAGGCATCCTTTTTGCTGGGGAGACATACTCTTTTTTTTTCAAGCTATAGGTTGAATTTTGGCCTTATTTTTTGTAGGGATGCTTATACAAATAGTAGATAGGGGAAGAAAAATTTACAGAATTTTTCACCTTACCAATTGTTTTTTATCAATTTTTGAGCTGATTTTTTGCAGGCACCATACTTATAATATAAGCAAGGTTTCTACCAAGTTTTGTGGCATTTAATGAATGTGGTGATTTTTCATGATTTTCCTGCACAAGACATCCTTTTTGCTGGGGAGACATACTCTTTTTTTCCAAGCTAGAGGTTGAATTTTGGCCTTATTTTTTTTTCAGGTATGCTTATACAAATAGGATCTAGGGGAAGAAAAATTTACAGAATTTTTCACCTTACCCAATTTTTTTTATCAATTTTCAAAGTGGAAAACCGAAACAATTCCCAAAAAATGGAAAATGGGTCTAGCCATCGAATTTTGAGCTGATTTTTTGCAAGCACCATACTTATAATATTCCCAAGGTTTCCACCTTGTTTGGTGGCATTTCATGAAGGTGGTGATTTTTCATGATTTTCCAGCACAAGACATCCTTTTTGCTGGGGAGATATACTCTTTTTCTCCAAGCTAGAGGTCGAATTTTGGCCTTATTTTTTACAGGTTTGCTTATAAAAATGGGAGCTAGGGCTCGAAAAAATTAAATAATTTTTCACCTTTCCATTTTTTTTTATCATTTTTCAAAGTGGAAAACCAAAACAATTCCCGAAAAAAGGAAAATGGGTCTAGCCATCGAATTTTGGGCTGATTTTTTGCAGGCACCATACTTATAATATTACCAAGGTTTCCACCAAGTTTCGTGGCATTTCATGTAGGTGGTGATTTTTCATGATTTTCCAGCACAAGACATCCTTTTTGCTGGGGAGACATACTCTTTTTTTCCAAGCTAGAGGTCGAATTTTGGCCTTATTTTTTGCAGGGATGCTTATAAAAATGGGAGCTAGGGGACAAAAAATTTATAGAATTTTTCACCTTACAATTTGTTTTAATCAATTTTCAAAGTGGAAAACCGAAACAATTCCCAAAAAATGGAAAATCGGTCTAGCCATCGAATTTTGAGCTGATTGTTTGCAGGCACCATACTTATAATATTCCCAAGGTTTCCACCACGTTTCGTTGCATTTCTTGAAGGTGGTGATTTTTCATGATTTTCCAGCACAAGACATCCTTTTTGCTGGGGAGACATACTCTTTTTTTCAAAGCTAGAGGTTGAATTTTGGCCTTATTGTTTGCAGGGATGCTTATAAAAATGGGAGCTAGGGGTCGAAAAATTTACAGAATGTTTCGCCTTACCTTTTTTTTTTAGCAATTTTAAAAGTAGAAAACCGAAACAATTCCCAAAAAATGGAAAATGGGTCTAGCCATCGAATTTTTAGCTAATGTTTTGCAGGCACCATACTTATAATATTCCCAAAGTTTCCACCAAGTTTCGTTGCATTTCATGAAGGTGGTGATTTTTCATGATTTTCCAGCACAAGACATCCTTTTTGCTGGCGAGACATACTCTTTTTTTCCAAGCTAGAGGACGAATGTTGGCCGTATGTTTTTCAGGTATGCTTATACAAATAGGATCTAGAGGAAGAAAAATTTACAGAATTTTTCACCTTACCCATTTTTTTATCAATTTTCAAAGTGGAAAACCGAAACAATTCCCAAAAAATGGAAAATGGGTCTAGCCATCGAATTTTGAGCTGATTTTTTGCAACCACCATAGTTATAATATTCCCAAGGTTTCCACCTTGTTTGGTGGCATTTCATGAAGGTGGTGATTTTTCATGATTTTACAGCACAAGACATCCTTTTTGCTGGGGAGATATACTCTTTTTTTCCAAGCTAGAGGTCGAATTTTGGCCTTATTTTTTTACAGGTTTACTTATAAAAATGGGAGCTAGAGCACGAAAAATTTAAATAATTTTTCACCTTACCATAATTTTTCATCAATTTTCAAAGTGGAAAACCGAAACAATTCCCGAAAAAAGGAAAATGGGTCTAACCATCAAATTTTGAGCTGATTTTTTGCAGGCACCATACTTATAATATTACCAAGGTTTCCACCAAGTTTCGTGGCATTTCATATAGGTGGTGATTTTTCATGATTTTCCAGCACAAGACATCCTTTTTGCTGGGGAGACATACTATTTTTTTACAGTTAGAGGTCGAATTTTGGCCTCATTTTTTGCAGGGATGCATATAAAAATGGGAGCTAGGGGTCAAAAATTTACAGAATTTTTAACCTTACCATTTTTTTTTATCAATTTTCAAAGTGGAAAACCGAAACAATTCCCAAAAAATGGAAAATAGGTCTAGCCATCGAATTTTGAGCTAATTTTTTGCAGGCACCATACTTATAATATTCACAAGGTTTCCACCAAGTTTCGAGGGATTTCATGAAGGTGATGATTTTTCATGATTTTCCAGCACAAAACATCGTTTTTGCTGGGGAGACATACTCTTTTTTTCCAAGCTAGAGGTCGAATTTTGGCCTTATTTTTTTTGCAGGGATGCTTAAAAAAATGGGAGCTAGGGGACGAAAAATTTACAGAATTTTTCATCTTTTTTTTTAATCAATTTTCATAGTGGAAAACCGAAACAATTCCCAAAAAATGGAAAATGGGTCTAGCCATCGAATTTTGAGCTAATTTTTTGCAGCCACTATACTTATAATATTCCCAAGGTTTCCACCAAGTTTCGTTGCATTTCATAAAGGTGATGATTTTTCATGATTTTCCAGCACAAGACATCCTTTTTGCTAGGGAGACATACTCTTTTTTTCCAAGCTAGAGGTCGAATTTTGGCCTTATTTTTTGAAGGGATGCTTATACAAATGGGAGCTAGGGGACAAAAACTTATAGAATTTTTCACCTTACCATTTTTTTTAATCAATTTTCAAAGTGGAAAACCGAAACAATTCCCAAAAAATGGAAAATGGGTCTAGCCATCGAATTTTGAGCTGATTTTTTGCAGGCACCATACTTATAATATTCCCAAGGTTTGCACCATTGTTCGTTGCATTTCATAAAGGTGGTGATTTTTCATGATTTTCCAGCACAAGACATCCTTTTTGCTGGGGAGACATACTCTTTTTTTCCAAGCTAGAGGTCGAATTTTGGCCTTATTTTTTTTCAGGTATGCTTTTACCAATAGGATCTAGGGGAAGAAAAATTTACAGAATTTTTCACCTTACCCATTTTTTTTTATCAATTTTCAAAGTGGAAAACTGAAACAATTCCCAAAAAATGGAAAATGGGTCTAGCCATCGAATTTTGAGCTGATTTTTTGCAACCACCATACTTATAATATTCCCAAGGTTTCCACCTTGTTTGGAGGCATTTCATGAAGGTGGTTATTTTTCATGATTTTCCAGCACAAAACATCCTTTTTGCTGGGGAGATATACTCTTTTTTTCCAAGCTAGAGGTCGAATTTTGGCCTTATTTTTTTCAGGTTTGCTTATAAAAATGGGAGCTAGGGCTCGAAAAATTTAACTAATTTTTCACCTTACCATTTTTTTTATCATTTTTCAAAGTGGAAAACCGAAACAATTCCCGAAAAAAGGAAAATGGGTCTAGCCATCGAATTTTGAGCTGATTTTTTGCAGGCACCATACTTATAATATTACCAAGGTTTCCACCAAGTTTCGTGGCATTTCATGTAGGTGGTGATTTTTCATGATTTTCCAGCACAAGACATCCTTTTTGTGGGGAGATATGCTCTTTTTTTCAAAGCTAGAGGTCGAATTTTGGCCTTATTTTTTTACAGGTTTGCTTATAAAAATGGGAGCTAGGGCTCGAAAAATTTAAATAATTTTTCACCTTACCATTTTTTTTAATCAATTTTCAAAGTGGAAAACCGAAACAATTCCCGAAAAAAGGAAAATGGGTCTAGCCATCGAATTTTGAGCAGATTTTTTGCAGGCACCATACTTATAATATTACCAAGGTTTCCACCTTGTTTGGTGGCATTTCATGAAGGTGGTGATTTTTCATGATTTTCCAGCACAAGACATCCTTTTTGCTGGGGAGATATACTCTTTTTCTCCAAGCTAGAGGTCGAATTTTGCCCTTATTTTTTACAGGTTTGCTTATAAAAATGGGAGCTAGGGCTCGAAAAAATTAAATAATTTTTCACCTTTCCATTTTTTTTTATCAATTTTCAAAGTGGAAAACCGAAACAATTCCCAAAAAATGGAAAATGGGTCTAGCCATCGAATTTTGAGCTGATTTTTTGCAGGCACCATACTTATAATATTCCCAAGGTTTCCACCAAGTTTCGTTGCATTTCATGAAGGTGGTGATTTTTCATGATTTTCCAGCACAAAACATCCTTTTTGCTGGCGAGACATACTCTTTTTTTCCAAGCTAGAGGTCGAATTTTGTCCTTATTTTTTGCAGGGATGCTTATAAAAATGGGAGCTAGGGGAAAAAAACTTAAAGAATTTTTCACTTTACCATTTTGTTTAATCAATTTTCAAAGTGGAAAACCGAAACAATTCCCAAAAAAATGGAAAATGGGTCTAGCCATCGAATTTCGAGCTGATTTTTTGCAGGCACCATACTTATAATATTCCCAAGGTTTGCACCATGTTTCGTTGCATTTCATGAAGGTGGTGATTTTTCATGATTTTCCAGCACAAGACATCCTTTTTGCTGGGGAGACATACTCTTTTTTTCCAAGCTAGAAGTCGAATTTTGGCCTTATTTTTTGCAGGGATTCTTATAAAAATGGGAGCTAGGGTATGAAAAATTTATAGAATTTTTCACCTTACCAATTATTTTTTATCAATTTTCATATTGGAAAATCGAAACAATTCCCAAAAAATGGAAAATGGGTCTAGCCATCGAATTTTGAGCTGATTTTTTGCAAACACCATACTTATTATATTCCCAAGGTTTCCACCATGTTTGGTGGCATTTCATGAAGGTGGTGATTTTTCATGATTTTCCAGCACAAGACATCCTTTTTGCTGGGGAGATATACTCTTTTTTTCCAAGCTAGAGGTCGAATTTTGGCCTTATTTTTTTCAGGGATGCTTATAAAAATGGGATCTAGGGCATGAAAAATTTCAATAATTTTTCACCTTACCATTGTTTTTTATCAATTTTCAAAGTGGAAAACCGAAACAATTCCCGAAAAATAGAAAATGGGTCTAGCCATCGAATTTTGAGCTGATTTTTTGCAGGCACCATACTTATAATATTCCCAAGGTTTCCACCGTGTTTCGCGGCATTTCATGTAGGTAGTGATTTTTCATGATTTTCCAGCACAAGACATCCTTTTTGCTGGGGAGACATACTCTTTTTTTCCAGTTAGAGGTCGAATTTTGGCCTTATTTTTTGCAGGGATGCTTATAAAAATGGGAGCTAGGGGACAAAAAATTTACATAATTTTTCACCTTACCATTTTTGTTTATCAATTTTCAAAGTGGAAAACCGAAACAATTCCCAAAAAATGGAAAATGGGTCTAGCCATCGAATTTTGAGCTGATTTTTTGAAGGCACCATACTGATAATATTCCCAAAGTTTTCACCAAGTTTCGTTGCATTTCACGAAGGTGGTGATTTTTCATGATTTTCCAGCACAAGACATCATTTTTGCTGGCGAGACATACTCTTTTTTTCCACGCTAGAGGGCGAATTTTGTCCTTATTTTTTGTAGGGATGCTTATAAAATGGGAGCTAGGGGACAAAAAACTTAAAGAATTTTTCACCTTACCATTTTTTTTAATCAATTTTCAAAGTAGAAAACCGAAACAATTCCCAAAAAATGGAAAATGGAACTAGCCATCCAATTTTGACGTGATTTTTTGAAGGCACCATACTTATAATATTCCCAAGGTTTGCACCAAGTTTCGTGGCATTTCATGAAGGTGGTGATTTTTCATGATTTTCCAGCACAACACATCCTTTTTGCTGGCGAGACATACTCTTTTTTTCCAAGCTAGAGGTCGAATTTTGTCCTTATTTTTTGCAGGGATGCTTATAAAAATGGGAGCTAGGGGAACAAAAACTTAAAGAATTTTTCACTTTACCATTTTGTTTAATCAATTTTCAAAGTGGAAAACCGAAACAATTCCCAAAAAAAATGGAAAATGGGTCTAGCCATCGAATTTCGAGCTGATTTTTTGCAGGCACCATACTTATAATATTCCCAAGGTTTGCACCATGTTTCGTTGCATTTCATGAAGGTGGTGATTTTTCATGATTTTCCAGCACAAGACATCCTTTTTGCTGGGGAGACATACTCTTTTTTTCCAAGCTAGAAGTCGAATTTTGGCCTTATTTTTTGCAGGGATTCTTATAAAAATGGGAGCTAGGGTATGAAAAATTTATAGAATTTTTCACCTTACCAATTATTTTTTATCAATTTTCATATTGGAAAATCGAAACAATTCCCAAAAAATGGAAAATGGGTCTAGCCATCGAATTTTGAGCTGATTTTTTGCAAACACCATACTTATTATATTCCCAAGGTTTCCACCATGTTTGGTGGCATTTCATGAAGGTGGTGATTTTTCATGATTTTCCAGCACAAGACATCCTTTTTGCTGGGGAGATATACTCTTTTTTTCCAAGCTAGAGGTCGAATTTTGGCCTTATTTTTTTCAGGGATGCTTATAAAAATGGGATCTAGGGCATGAAAAATTTCAATAATTTTTCACCTTACCATTGTTTTTTATCAATTTTCAAAGTGGAAAACCGAAACAATTCCCGAAAAATAGAAAATGGGTCTAGCCATCGAATTTTGAGCTGATTTTTTGCAGGCACCATACTTATAATATTCCCAAGGTTTCCACCGTGTTTCGCGGCATTTCATGTAGGTAGTGATTTTTCATGATTTTCCAGCACAAGACATCCTTTTTGCTGGGGAGACATACTCTTTTTTCCAAGCTAGAGGTCGAATATTGGCCTTAATTTTTGTAGGGATTCTTATAAAAATTGGAGCAAGGGGACAAAAAATTTACATAATTTTTTACCTTACCATTTTTTTTTATCAATTTTCAAAGTGGAAAACCAAAACAATTCCCAAAAAATGGAAAATGGGTCTAGCCATCGAATTTTGAGCTGATTTTTTGAAGGCACCATACTGATAATATTCCCAAAGTTTTCACCAAGTTTCGTTGCATTTCACGAAGGTGGTGATTTTTCATGATTTTCCAAAGACAAGACATCATTTTTGTGAGACATACTCTTTTTTCCACGCTAGAGGGCGAATTTTGTCCTTATTTTTTGTAGGGATGCTTATAAAATGGGAGCTAGGGGACAAAAAACTTAAAGAATTTTTCACCTTACCATTTTTTTTAATCAATTTTCAAAGTAGAAAACCGAAACAATTCCCAAAAAATGGAAAATGGAACTAGCCATCCAATTTTGACGTGATTTTTTGAAGGCACCATACTTATAATATTCCCAAGGTTTGCACCAAGTTTCGTGGCATTTCATGAAGGTGGTGATTTTTCATGATTTTCCAGCACAACACATCCTTTTTGCTGGCGAGACATACTCTTTTTTTCCAAGCTAGAGGTCGAATTTTGTCCTTATTTTTTGCAGGGATGCTTATAAAAATGGGAGCTAGGGGAACAAAAACTTAAAGAATTTTTCACTTTACCATTTTGTTTAATCAATTTTCAAAGTGGAAAACCGAAACAATTCCCAAAAAAAATGGAAAATGGGTCTAGCCATCGAATTTCGAGCTGATTTTTTGCAGGCACCATACTTATAATATTCCCAAGGTTTGCACCATGTTTCGTTGCATTTCATGAAGGTGGTGATTTTTCATGATTTTCCAGCACAAGACATCCTTTTTGCTGGGGAGACATACTCTTTTTTTCCAAGCTAGAAGTCGAATTTTGGCCTTATTTTTTGCAGGGATTCTTATAAAAATGGGAGCTAGGGTATGAAAAATTTATAGAATTTTTCACCTTACCAATTATTTTTTATCAATTTTCATATTGGAAAATCGAAACAATTCCCAAAAAATGGAAAATGGGTCTAGCCATCGAATTTTGAGCTGATTTTTTGCAAACACCATACTTATTATATTCCCAAGGTTTCCACCATGTTTGGTGGCATTTCATGAAGGTGGTGATTTTTCATGATTTTCCAGCACAAGACATCCTTTTTGCTGGGGAGATATACTCTTTTTTTCCAAGCTAGAGGTCGAATTTTGGCCTTATTTTTTTCAGGGATGCTTATAAAAATGGGATCTAGGGCATGAAAAATTTCAATAATTTTTCACCTTACCATTGTTTTTTATCAATTTTCAAAGTGGAAAACCGAAACAATTCCCGAAAAATAGAAAATGGGTCTAGCCATCGAATTTTGAGCTGATTTTTTGCAGACACCATACTTATAATATTCCCAAGGTTTCCACCGTGTTTCGCGGCATTTCATGTAGGTAGTGATTTTTCATGATTTTCCAGCACAAGACATCCTTTTTGCTGGGGAGACATACTCTTTTTTTCCAGTTAGAGGTCGAATTTTGGCCTTATTTTTTGCAGGGATGCTTATAAAAATGGGAGCTAGGGGACAAAAAATTTACATAATTTTTCACCTTACCATTTTTGTTTATCAATTTTCAAAGTGGAAAACCGAAACAATTCCCAAAAAATGGAAAATGGGTCTAGCCATCGAATTTTGAGCTGATTTTTTGAAGGCACCATACTGATAATATTCCCAAAGTTTTCACCAAGTTTCGTTGCATTTCATGAAGGTGGTGATTTTTCATGATTTTCCAGCACAAGACATCATTTTTGCTAGCGAGACATACTCTTTTTTTCCACGCTAGAGGGCGAATTTTGTCCTTATTTTTTGTAGGGATGCTTATAAAATGGGAGCTAGGGGACAAAAAACTTAAAGAATTTTTCACCTTACCATTTTTTTTAATCAATTTTCAAAGTGGAAAACCGAAACAATTCCCAAAAATTGGAAAATGGGACTAGCCATCGAATTTTGACGTGATTTTTTGCAGGCACCATACTTATAATATTCCCAAGGTTTGCACCAAGTTTCGTGGCATTTCATGAAGGTGGTGATTTTTCATGATTTTCCAGCACAAGACATTCTTTTTGCTGGCGAGACATACTCTTTTTTTCAAAGTTAGAGGTCGAATTTTGGCCTTATTTTTTGCAGGGATTCTTATAAAAATGGGATCTAGAGGAAGAAAAATTTACAGAATTTTTCACCTTACCAATATTTTTTATCAATATTCATAGTGGAAAACCGAAACAATTCCCAAAAAATGGAAAATGGGTCTAGCCATCGAATTTTGAGCTGATTTTTTGCAAGCTCCATACTTATTATATTCCCAAGGTTTCCACCAAGTTTGGTGGCATTTCATGAAGGTGGTAATTTTTCATGATTTTCCAGCACAAGACATCCTTTTTGCTGGGGAGACATACTCTTTTTTTCCAAGCTAGAGGTCGAATTTTGGCTTTATTTTCTTCAGGGATGCTTATAAAAATGGGATCTAGGGCACGGAAAATTTAAATAATTTTTCACCTTACCATTTTTTTTATCAATTTTCAAATTGGAAAACCAAAACAATTCCCGAAAAATAGAAAATGGGTCTAGCCATCGAATTTTGAGCTGATTTTTTGCAGGCACCATACTTATAATATTACCAAGGTTTCCACCAAGTTTCGTGGCATTTCATGTAGGTGGTGATTTTTCATGATTTTCCAGCACAAGACATCCTTTTTGCTGGGGACACATACTCTTTTTTTCCAGTTAGAGGTCGAATTTTGGCCTTATTTTTTGCAGGGATGCTTATAAAAATGGGAGCTAGGGGACTAAAAATTTAAAGAATTTTTTACCTTACCATTTTTGTTTATCAATTTTCAAAGTGGAAAACCGAAACAATTCCCAAAAAATGGAAAATGGGACTAGCCATCGAATTTTGACCTGATTTTTTGCAGGCACCATACTTATAATATTCCCAAGGTTTTCACCAAGTTTCGTGGCATTTCATGAAGGTGGTGATTTTTCATGATTTTCCAGCACAAGACATACTTTTTGCTGGCGAGACATAGTCTTTTTTTCCAAGCTAGAGGTCGAATTTTGTCCTTATTTTTGGCAGGGATGCTTATAAAATGGGAGTTAGGGGACAAAAAACTTAAAGAATTTTTCACCTTACCATTTTTTTTAATCAATTTTCAAAGTGGAAAACCGAAACAATTCCCAAAAAATGGAAAATGGGACTAGCCATCGAATTTTGACCTGATTTTTTGCAGGCACCATACTTATAATATTCCCAAGGTTAGCACCAAGTTTCGTGGCATTTCATGAAGGTGGTGATTTTTCATGATTTTCCAGCACAAGACATCCTTTTTGCTGGCGAGACATACTCTTTTTTTCAAAGTTAGAGGTCGAATTTTGGCCTTATTTTTTGCAGGGATTCTTATAAAAATGGGATCTAGGGGAAGAAAAATTTACAGAATTTTTCACCTTACCAATTTTTTTTTATCAATTTTCATAGTGGAAAACCGAAACAATTCCCAAAAAATGGAAAATGGGTCTAGCCATCGAATTTTGAGCTGATTTTTTGCAAGCACCATAATTATTATATTCCCAAGTTTTCCACCAGGTTTGGCGGCATTTCATGAAGGTGGTAATTTTTCATGATTTTCCAGCACAAGACATCCTTTTTGTTGTGGAGACATACTCTTTTTTTCCAAGCTAGAGGTCGAATTTTGGCCTTATTTTTTTCAGGGATGGTTATAAAAATGGGATCTAGGGCACGGAAAATTTAAATAATTTTTCACCTTACCATATTTTTTATCAATTTTCAAAGTGGAAAACCAAAACAATTCCCGAAAAATGGAAAATGGGTCTAGCAATCGAATTTTGAGCTGATTTTTTGCATGCACCATACTTATAATATTACCAAGGTTTCCCCCAAGTTTCGCGGCATTTCATGTAGGTGGTGATTTTTCATCATTTTCCAGCACAAGACATCCTTTTTGCTGGGGAAACATACTCTTTTTTTCCAGTTAGAGGTCGAATTTTGGCCTTATTTTTTGCAGGGATGCTTATAAAAATGGGAGCTAGGGGACAAAAAATTTACAGAATTTTTTACCTTACCATTTTTGTTTATCAATTTTCAAAGTGGAAAACCGAAACAATTCCCAAAAAATGGAAAATGGGACTAGCCATCGAATTTTGAGTTGATTTTTTGCAGGCACCATACTGATAATATTCCCAAGGTTTTCACCAATTTTCGTTGCATTTCATGAAGGTGGTGATTTTTAATGATTTTCCAGCACAAGACATCCTTTTTGATGGCGAGACATAGTCTTTTTTTCCAAGCTAGAGGTCGAATTTTGTCCTTATTTTTGGCAGGGATGCTTATAAAATGGGAGTTAGGGGACAAAAAACTTAAAGAATTTTTCACCTTACCATTTTTTTTAATCAATTTTCAAAGTGGAAAACCGAAACAATTCCCAAAAAATGGAAAATGGGTCTAGCCATCGAATTTTGAGCTGATTTTTTGCAGGCACCATACTTATAATATTTCCAAGGTTTCCACCAAGTTGTGTAGGATTTCATGAAGGTGGTCATTTTTCATGATTTTCCAGCACAAGACATCGTTTTTGCTGGGGAGACATACTCTTTTTTTCCAAGCTAGAGGTCGAATTTTGGCCTTATTTTTTGTAGGGATGCTTAAAAAAATGGGAGCTAGGGGACGAAAAACTTACATAATTTTTCACCTTACCATTTTTGTTTTATCAATTTTCAAATTGGAAAACCGAAACAATTCCCAAAAAATTGAAAATAGGTCTAGCCATCGAATTTTTAGCTGATGTTTTGCAGGCACCATACTCATAATATTCCCAAGGTTTTCACCAAGTTTCGTTCCATTTCATGAAGGTGGTGATTTTTCATGATTTTCCAGCCGAAGACATCCTTTTTGCTCGGGAGACATACTCTTTTTTTCCAAGCTAGAGGTCGAATTTTGTCCTTATTTTTTGCAGGGATGCTTATAAAAAGGATCTAGGGGAAGAAAAATTTACAGAATTTTTAACCTTACCAATTTTTTTTATCAATTTTCATAGTGGAAAACCGAAACAATTCCCAAAAAATGGAAAATGGGTCTAGCCATCGAATTTTGAGCTGATTTTGTTGCAGGCACCATACTTGTAATATTCCCAAGGTTTCCACCAAGTTTCGTGGGATTTCATTAAAGTGATGATTTTTCATGATTTTCCAGCACAAGACATCGTTTTTGCTTGGGAGACATAATCTTTTTTTCCAAGCTAGAGGTCGAATTTTGGACTTATTTTTTGCAGGGATGCTTATAAAAATGGGAGCTAGGGGACGAAAAAATTTACAGAATTTTTCACCTTACCATTTTTTTTTATCAATTTTCAAAGTGGAAAACCGAAACAATTCCCAAAAAATGGAAAATGGGTCTAGCAATCGAATTTTGAGCTGATTTTTTGCAGGCACCAATCTTATAATATTCCCAAGGTTTCCACCAAGTTTAGTGGCATTTCATGAAGGTGGTGATTTTTCATGATTTTCCAGCACAAGACATCCTTTTTGCTGGGGAGACATACTCTTTTTTTCCTAGCTAGAGTTCGAATTTTGGACTTATTTTTTGCAGGGATGCTTAAAAAATGGAAGCTAGGGGATGCAAAACTTACAGAATTTTTCACCTTGCGATTGTTTTTTATCAATTTTCAAAGTGGAAAACCGAAACAATTCCCAAAAAATGGGAAATGGGTCTAGCCATCGAATTTTTAGCTGATTTTTTGCAGGCACCATACTTACAATATTCCCAAGGTTTCCACCCAGTTTCGTGGTATTTCATGAAGGTGGTGATGTTTCATGATTTTCCAGCACAAGACATCCTTTTTGATGGGGAGACATACTCTTTTTTTCCAAACTAGAGGTCGAATTTTGGCCTTATTTTTTGCAGGGATGCTTATAAAAATGGGAGCTCAGGGGCGAAAAATTTACAGAATTTTTCCCCTTACCATTTTTTTTATCAATTTCAAAGTGGAAAATCGAAACAATTCCCAAAAAATGGAAAATGGGTCTAGTCACCGAATTTTGAGCTGATTTTTTGCAGGCACCATACTTATAATATTCCCAAGGTTACCACCAATTTTCGTGGCATTTAATGAAGTTGGTGATTTTTCATGATTTTCCAGTACAAGACATCCTTTTTGCTGGGGAGACATACTCTTTTTTTCCAAGCTAGAGGTCGAATTTTGGCCTTATTTTTTGCAGGATGCTTATAAAAATGGGACCTAGGGGACGAAAAATTTACAGAATTTTTCACCTTACCATTTTTTTAATCAATTTTCAAAGTGGAAAACCGAAACAATTCCCAAAAAATGGGATATGGGTCTAGCCATTGAATTTTGAGCTGAGTTTTTGCAAGCACCATACTTATAATATTCTCAAGGTTTCCACCAAGTTTCGTGGCATTTCTTGAAGGTGGTGATTTTTCATGATTTTCCAGCACAAGACAACCTTTTTACTGGGGAGACATACTCTTTTTTTCCAACCTAGAGGTCGAATTTTGGCTTTATTTTTTGCAGGGATGCTTATAAAAATGGGAGCTAGGGGTCGAAAAATTTACCGAATTTTTCACCTTACCATTTTTTTTATCAATTTTCAAAGTAGAAAACCGAAACAATTCCCAAAAAATAGAAAATGGGTCTAGCCGTCGAATTTTGAGCTGATTTTTTGCAGGAACCATACTTGTAATATTCTCAAGGTTTCCACCAAGTTTCGTGGCATCTAATGAAGTTGGTGATTTTTCATGATTTTCCAGCACAAGACATCCTTTTTACTGGGGAGACATACTCTTTTTTTCCAAGCTAGAGGTCGAATTTTGGCCTTATTTTTTGCAGGGATGCTTATAAAAATGGGAGCTAGGGGAAGAAAAAATTTACAAAATTTTTCTCCTTACCATTTTTTTTATCAATTTTCAAAGTGGAAAACCGAAACAATTCCCAAAAATTGGAAAATGGGTCTAGCTATCGAATTTTGAGCTGATTTTTTGCGGGCAGCATACATATAATATTCCCAAGGTTTCCACTAAGTTTCGTTGCATTTCATGAAGGTGGTGATTTTTCATGATTTTCCAGCACAAGACATCCTTTTTGCTAGGGAGACATACTCTTTTTTTCCAAGCTAGAGGTCGGTTTTTGGCCTTATTTTTTGCAGGGATGCTTATAAAAATGGAGGCTAGGGAACGAAAAGTTTACAAAATTTTTCACCTTACCCTTTTTTTTTATCAATTTTCAAGGTTGAAAACCGAAATAATTCGCAAAAAATGGAAAATGGGTCTAGCCATCGAATTTTGAGCTGATTTTCTGCAGGCACCATACTTATAATATTCCCAAGGTTTCCACCAAGTTTCGTGGCATTTCATGAAGGTGGTGATTTTTCATGATTTTCCAGCACAAGACATCCTTTTTGCAGGGGAGACATACTCTTTTTTTCCAAGCTAGAGGTCGAATTTTGGCCTTATTTTTTGCGCGGATGCTTAGCACAAGACATCCTTTTTGCTGGGGAGACATACTCTTTTTTTCCAATCTAGAGGTCGAATTTTGGCCTTATTTTTTGTTGGGATGCTTATAAAAATGGGAGCTGGGGGTCGAAAAATTTACAGAATTTTTCACCTATCCATTTTTTTTTATCAATTTTCAAAGTGGAACACCGAAACAATTCCCAAAAAAATGGAAAATGGGTCTAGCCATCGAATTTTGAGCTTATTTTTTGCAGGCACCATACTTATAATATTCCAAAGGTTTCCACCAGGTTTCGTGGCATTTCATGAAGGTGGTGATTTTTCATGATTTTCCAGCACAAGACATCCTTTTTGCTGGGGAGACATACTATTTTTTTCCAAGCTAGAGGTCGAATTTTGGCCTTATTTTTTGAAGGGATGCTTATAAAAAAGGGAGCTAGGGGACAAAAAATTTACAGAATTTATCACCTTACCATTTTTTTTATCAATTTTCAAAGTGGAAAACCGAAACAATTCCCAAAAAATGGAAATGGGTCTTGCCATCGAATTTTGAGTTTCTTTTTTGCAGGCGCCATACTTATAATATTGCCAAGGTTTCCACTAAGTTTCGTAGCATTTCATGAAGGTGGTGATTTTTCATGATTTTCCAGCACAAGACATCCTTTTTGCTGGGGAGACATACTCAGTTTTTCCAAGCTAGAGGTCGAATTTTGGCCATATATTTTGCAGGGATGCTTATAAAAATGAGAGCGAGGGGACGAAAAAGTTACAGAATTTGTCACCTTACCATTTTGTTTTATCAATTTTCAAAGTGGAAAACCGAAACAATTCCCAAAAAATGGAAAATGGGTCCAGCCATCGAATTTTGAGCTTATTTTTTGCAGGCGCTATACTTATAATATTCTCAAGGTTTCCACCAAGTTTCGTGGCATTTCATGAAGGTAGTGATTTTTCATGATTTTCCAGAACAAGCATCCTTTTTGCTGGGGAGACATACTCTTTTTTTCCAATCTAGAGGTCGAATTTTGGCCTTATTTTTTGCTGGGATGATTATCAAAATGGGAGCTAGCGGGCGAAAAATTTATAGAATTTGTCACCTTACCATTTTGTTTTATCAATTTTCAAAGTGGAAAACCGAAACAATTCCCAAAAAAATGGAAAATGGGTCTAGCCATCGAATTTTGAGCTTTTTTTTTTGCAGGCGCCATACTTATAATATTCCCAAGGTTTCCACCAGGTTTCGTTGCATTTCACGAAGGTGGTGATTTTTCTTGATTTTCCAGCACAAGACATCCTTTTTGCTGGGGAGACATACTCTTTTTTTCCAAGCTAGAGGTCGAATTTTGTCATTATTTTTTGCAGGGATGCTTATAAAAATGGGAGCTAGGGGGCGAAAAATTTACAGAATTTGTCACCTTACCATTATTGTTTATCAATTTTCAAAGTGGAAAACCGAAACAATTCCCAAAAAATGGAAATGGGTCTTGCCAACGAATTTTGAGTTTATTTTTTGCAGGCGCCATACTTATAATATTGCCAAGGTTTCCACTAAGTTTCGTAGCATTTCATGAAGGTGGTGATTTTTCATGATTTTCCAGCACAAGACATCATTTTTGCTTGGGAGACATACTCTTTTTTCCCAAGCTAGAGGTCGAACTTTGTCCTTATTTTTTGCAGGAATGCTTATAAAAATGGGAGCTAGGGGAAGAAAAATTTACAGAATTTTTCACCTTACCATTTTTTTTTATCAATTTTCAAAGTGGAAAACCAAAACAATTCCCAAAAAATGGAAAACGGGTCTAGCCATCGAATTTTGAGCTGATTTTTTGCAGGCACCATACTTATAATATCCTCAAGGTTTCCACCAAGTTTCGTGGCATTTAATGAAGGTAGTGATTTTTCATGATTTTCCAGAACAAGCATCCTTTTTGCTCGGGAGACATAAAAATTTATAGAATTTGTCACCTTACCATTTTATTTTATCTATTTTCAAAGTGGAAAACCGAAACAATTCCCAAAAAAATGGAAAATGGGTCTAGCCATCGAATTTTGAGCTTATTTTTTACTGGCGCCATACTTATAATATTCCCAAGGTTTCCACCAGGTTTCGTTGCATTTCATGAAGGTGGTGATTTTTCATGATTTTCCAGCACAAGACATCCTTTTTGCTGGGGAGACATACTATTTTTTTCCAAGCTAGAGGTCGAATTTTGGCCTTATTTTTTGAAGGGATGCTTATAAAAATGGGAGCTAGGGGACGAAAAATTTACAGAATTTGTCAACTTACCATTTTTTTTATCAATTTTCAAAGTGGAAAACCGAAACAATTCCCAAAAAATGGAAATGGGTCTTGCCATCGAATTTTGAGTTTATTTTTTGCCGGCACCATACTTACAATATTCCCAAGGTTTCCACCATGTTTCGTGGCATTTCATGAAGGTGGTGATGTTTCAAGATTTTCCAGCACAAGACATCCTTTTTGATGGGGAGACATACTCTTTTTTTCCAACCTAGAGGTCGAATTTTGGCCATATATTTTGCAGGGATGCTTATAAAAATGAGAGCTAGGGGACGAAAAAGTTACAGAATTTGTCACCTTACCATTTTGTTTTATCAATTTTCAAAGTGGAAAACCGAAACAATTCCCAAAAAATGGAAAATGGGTCCAGCCATCGAATTTTGAGCTTATTTTTTGCAGGCGCTATACTTATAATATTCCCAAGGTTTTCACCAAGTTTCGTGGTATTTCATGAAGGTGGTGATTTTTCATGATTTTCCAGCACAAGATATCCTTTCACTACAACATAATAGACTTTTAATAACGCACCTTTAATAGCATTTCCGTGTGGAAATGCTATTAAAAGTGATGGGGGACTTTTAATAGCGTTTCCCTAAGGGAAATGCTATCTTAGGTATCACCTAAGATAGCGTTTCCGTGTGGAACCGCTATTAAAAGTGTCACTTAGGAAAAGATAGCGGTTCCACACGGAAACGCTATCTTAGGTCTTCCCAGTAAAATTAGACGCGCGCTCGGCCTTCCCTCTCTGTTTCTTCCTCATTTTCATTCTACTGTTTCCTTCCCTCTGCATGCCATCTCTTTTTTCTTCCCTCACCTTCGCCATTGCTCGCCGCCGCTGCTACTCCGAAAGAGAAAGAACTTAAATCATACCATTGTAGTTTTAGTTTCACACTTTCATAGTTTAGAGAGAAAGTGTGTGTGTGTTCTGTGGAGTGGAAGATAACTGAAGCTCTAGAAGGAGACAACACAAGGAAGAAGAGTGGAAACAAAGGGATACCCATTGTTTTTCTTCTTCATTACAATAGTGGGTTGGTGTTCCTTCTGCTTATTATGCTTGTTGTTCCTTCTTATTGTCCTTTTGGGTGCATCTCTCTTTGTTTCACCATTTTACATTTTGCTTGTTCAGATTCTTTTTTTGTGTTTTGTTTTTTACTCTTTGTGGCATTTTTTGGGTTCTATTATTTCTCTCTATCAGTTGTTAGGTATTGTCCTTTTTAAGACATTGGATTTCTGGATTCCTGCCTCTATATGAATAAATGTCAATTTTTTGTTTTTGTTTTTTAGTTGATTGCTAGTGAAGTCATGTCTTCTCGAGTGGCTGAGCTTCATTAATACCTTGCAAGGTGAAGCTTCTTGCTCAGAAGTTTGTATTTTTAGGCTGTCTTAGTAATGAGTCATTGAGGCTTTGATGATTATATCCCAAAAGCTAAAATTTCACCATTTCATGATTTTTTTTCTCTGAGAAGCTGTTTATTTCCCATTTCTCAATTCAATTTTCAAACTCGAATAACATAAGCTCCTCTGCATTCAGAGCCATATCTGGAATGGTAAATAGATTTTGTATGGTTGATTATGGTTATGATTTCTAATGCCGGAGGGTTCAAACTACAATTGGCTTCATGTGTCGTTTTGTATGTCAATTTAATGTTTAATGCTGTTTGTGCTTGATGCGACCCACACTATAGAGCAAAGTAGTGCTTGATTTTTAAATATGATTAAGTCTCATACTAAGAGCTTCACACTCTGGCTCAGGGTCTGTGACACAGTCACAGGGGCGCATTCCCGGTTGAACCCAGTTCCAAGTTTGCAGCTTTAGTGGAACCCACTTCCAAGTTCACAGTCTGTGTTCAGGGTGATTTTCTATCATTTACAAATTTTATTTCCTGGACATTCTTAATATTTGTGGGAGTGTGTTTTTATCCAAGTTCACATATCTGTGTTCAAGGTTTTATTTTACTTGCTCTTTAATTTTCGGTTTGATTGGTGTTGAATGGAATGTGACTTGTTTGTGTGTCAATCATTATTTGAAAATATGAATATGGATTGACGGATTGACCGTATGCATTTTGAACCTAATGTCGTGGTATCCTGTTTTGTTTTGTTTCAATGTTTTTCGGAATGTGAAGAATGGGTTCATATGTTTGTTTTTGTTGCTTCAGTTTGTTGATCCTTTCCCTTTATATATCATTTAATTTAATGTTCTGTGCTCAGATTTTTGTGTTTTTAGAGAGTGAGCAAGTTTGCCTTAGTCCTATGCCTAAGTCCTAGTTGTTATGGATCTCATCCAATGTGTATTGTGTATCCCCTGATCTGATGCCTTGATCCTTATTTATAGAAATTGGGAAGTTAGAGTCCCAAACCAACTCAAAATCTGATCTATTTCGGTTTCTTCAGGTCCAAGTAATGCGCGTCACGGCCGTGATGGCCATCACGGCCAGGCCGTGACGGTCTCTCGTTATGGCCGTGAAGAATTTCACTACCGGGCCGTGATGTGCTCGACTTGTGGTGGTTTTGGGTCACGGCCGTGATGGATATCACGGCCAGGCCGTGACGGTCTCGTTATGGCCGTGAAGAATTTCACGGCTGGGTCGTGATGTGCTCTGATTTTTGGTGGTTTTGGGTCACTGCCGTGATGGCTATCAGGGCCAGGCCGTGATGACTGACTCGACTTCAGCCCTTCTTCTTTTTCAGTTTTGCTCGAACATGGTCATGATGGGCATCACGGCTAGGCCGTGATGGACTCTGTTTGGCTCATTTTCTGCACTTTTAAAGCCCTATCTTTATCCAAACTTCATCATGGTTGATCTCGAGCATTTTACCCTTGATATCCGCAAAACAACACACGAAAACCGCCTTACCCGCTCCAAAGGAAAATTAACCTAAAATCTAATAAAAATATTCCTAAACTACATGAAAATGCATGCAAAATGATAGACAAAGATGATGTGGAATCACACTCATCAACAAGCCGACATCTGGTTCCTTCAAAGAATACTCAGCGACAATGTGTTTTGTTTGCAGCCTTTCATTCCTTTAATCAGATACATTGCATGTATACCTCAACCACTCTAAACTCAAAGTAAATATGTTTAATAAATATTTTTGTAGATCGGAAAAGCATGGATCTGAAATGGATGTCTCGCCAATCGCTTAACGAAGGAGTATGAGGATGGGGTGAAAGAGTTCATTAGTTTTGCAGTTCGGCATGCGAAAAACCCTAATACAATCATATGTCCTTGTTTAGATTGTTGTTATGCAAGGCGAGTTAGTGCAGCCGATTTGGAAGAACATTTAGTGTGTAATGGAATCGATCAAAGTTATACATGTTGGACAAAACATGGTGAGACAAGAGTCGAGTCTAGTGAAATGAGGAATCGTGGTGAGATATTCATCATACGATACCGACACAAATACTTATGAGGGCGATCGTTTTGAAGACATTGCAAATGCTGTTGAAGAGGATCTTCTGGATTGTCCACAAATGTTTGGGAGGTTGGTAAGTGATGATGCAGAGCAACCATTGTATGATGGATGTACTAAACTCACAAGATTGTCGGCGATGTTAAAGTTGTATAACTTGAAATCGGGCAACGGATGGACTGATAAGAGCTTTACGGACTTACTCACACTATTGAAAGACATGTTGCCGGATGATAATGTGCTTCCTAGTCGGACATACGAGGCTAAACAAATGTTACGCCTATTGGCATGAGCTACGAGAGGATACATGCTTGTCCTAACGATTGCATTTTATTTCGAATGAATATGCATCGTTACGTATGTGTCCTAAATGTAATGCCTCACGATATAAGAAGAAAGAATCAGATCCAGAGAAGGTTGTGTGGTATTTTCCCATAATACCCAGATTTAGGCGCATGTACCGTAGTTCAAGATTCAAAGCACTTGACATGGCATGAGGATGAAAGGATCAAAGATGGCAAGTCATGCAGACCCGGCAGATTCTCCGCAATGGAAGAAATTTGATCATGATTATCCCGATTTTGGGCAAGATTCAAGAAACCTACGACTTGCATTGGCTATCGACGGATTTAACCCGCATGGTGTTCAAAGTAGCTCTCACAAGACATGGCCTGTGATTTTGGTGATTTACAACCTATCCCCATGGCTATGCATGAAGCGCAAATTTATGATGTTATCTATGTTAATTTCTGGGCCCAAACAACCAGGAAATGATATAGACGTCTATTCGACTCCTTTGATTGAAGACTTGAAACAACTGTGGGAGACAGGTGTGGAGGTGTATTATGGGTATAAGGAAGAAAGTTTCAATTTGAGAGCTATGTTGTTTGGGACAATTAATGATTATCCAGCCTACTGTAATCTGTCAGGATATAGCATCAAGGGTCACAGTGCATGCCCTATATGTGAAGAGGGTACGGATTGGATGCGGTTAGAACATTGTAAGAAGAATGTCTTTCTTGGGCATCGTAGATTTTTGCATCCAAGTCATCATTACCGGTGGTGGAGAAAGGCGTTCAATGGGAACTCGGAAGAAGGTAGAGCGCCTTCACCTTTGACGGGTGATCAACTTTTTGAAAAGGTAAAGGATTTGAATATCCAATTCGGTAAACCTTTTAGCAGAGATATTGTCACAAGAGGGTGGAAGAAAAGGTCGATTTTCTTTGAGTTGCCATATTGGAAATCATTATATGTAAGACATTTCCTCGATGTGATGCACGTTGAAAAAAATATCTGTGATAGTGTCATTGGTACGTTACTCAATGTGCCAGGGAAGACTAAAGATGGCATCAATGCAAGGTTGGACTTGGTTAGTATGGGAATAAGAAGAGAATTGGGACCGACGAAGAAGTGTAAAAGTACATATCTTCCTCCGACTGCTTACACTCAATCTAGAAAACAAAAAATGTTTTTTGTAAGTTTCTTGAAGTAGTTAAGGTTCCGGAAGGGTACTCTTCAAACATTAGGAACCTCGTATCGATGAAAGATCTCAAGTTAAAAGGTCTAAAGTCCCACGATTGTCATGTTCTCATGGAGCAGTTGATACCCATTGGTATACGGTCTATTTTACCTAACAAAGTGCGGGGGCCTTAACTAAACTCTGTTTCTTCTTCAAGGCAATTTGCAAGCAAAGTGATTGACCCCGGGAAGTTGCCATCATTGCAAAGAGAAATTGTTGTGACTTTATGCGAGCTTGAGATGTACTTTCCACCTTCATTCTTTGACATAATGGTTCATCTAACCATTCACCTTGTTAGAGAGACACAACTGTGTGGGCCAGCTTATATGAGATGGATGTACCCGATTGAGCGTTATATGAAGATATTAAAAGGGTATGTGAAAAACCGATCACGACCTGAAAGGTTGTATTGTTGAACGGTATATTGTCGAAGAAGCTGTTGAATTCTGTACCGAATACCTATCCAATGCTGAATCTATAGGGCTGCCAAAGTCTCGTCACACATGGAGAATGATGGGGCAAGGAATTACTGGAAATGAAATAGTGACTATAACAAGGATAGAATGAGAGCAAGCACACTTATATGTTCTGCACAATGCCGATGAGGTTGAGCCATATGTTGAAAAACACAAGGACATGCTTAAGAGTTTGTATCCAAATAAGAATCAAAATTGGCTAACTAGAGAACACAATCGTTGTTTTATAACGTGGCTAAGAGATCACATTTATGCAGAGTTGACTGAAAATGATACTTCAGTTTCAAATAGATTGAGATGGTTAGCCAAAGGTCCAAGTTTGCATGTGTTCTCTTACCACGGTTATCAAATTAATGGGTACACATTCTATACAAAAGAACAAGATGGTCGGAGTACAATGCAAAACACAGGTGTCACTCTTGTATCACACACGATGCATATCTCAAGTGCCAAAGACAGAATCCAGCTCTATGCAAATATGACTTACTTTGCGTCATTGAACCAATATTGCAGTTGGAATACAAAAAGTTTAAGGATGGTGTGTTAGTTTGCAAGTGGGTTGACAATAATAACGGTGTTCAGATTGATGAGTCATGGTTCATGCAGGTGGATCTTAATAGGGTGGGGTATAAAGATGAGCCTTTTATATTAGCATCTCAAGCTCAACAAGTGTTCTATGTCACTGATCCAGCTGATATGAAAAGGTCCATTGTTCTTTTGACTAACAAAATAATTACTAATGTTGATGATCAAGACCATCGAGATGTTGATATTGAAGATGATCCTTTCGTCGGGACATTACAATCACTTGAGATTGATCCAACTAGGGATGATGGTATGTATATGAGAGATGATCATGATGAGGGGCTTTTGGTCAATCCACCATTTCGTACTAATAAAGGACAAACAAATCTCAATCAAATGAAGAAAAGAAAAAGGTTGACTTAAACATGTATGTAGTGTTTGTGTTTAAATGAACTTTCCGATCCTTTTATATTATAGTTAGCATCTTCCTAATGCTAGTGTTGATTTTGTTATTCATAGTTGTTTTATATTTTGCATCAATTAATGTTATATTAATGTCCATTGATGTTTTACTTGTATCTAATATTTTTGTAGGTAAATGGCATCTTCAAGTAATTCTAGTGATGCCAAAGCGGCGAGACGTGGGCCAACAGCTTATGAAGGCGGTCATCCGCGCTTAGGAGTAAAGGACAAAAATTTGATGTAATTTACTTACTAATCTAAGGATTTCATAATGTTGTTTGATATCTAGATTTAATTACTTTATTATTTTTATTAGGTTGAATGGAATTCTTTGGACCAACCTATTCATGCTAATGGTAAAATATTGAAGAGTTACATTGGGGCCGTTGTTCTGCAAACGGTCCCAATTATTTGTTCTAATTGGAAGGATGAAGCTTTGGATGGTTTCAAAGAGAGCATATGGGCTGATGTACAGGTAATTGTTAAAATTTATAAATTATATTGTAAACTATGTAAACATACTTACTTTGACACGTTGTTTATATTGTTTTGCGATGTCTTTTAATGTTGATGAATCTAGGAAAAAATTTGTACTTCAGAAGTCGGTAACCTACATAGGGCATTCAGAAACTAGATTGACCAAACAATTTCTAAGAGATGCCAACGGAATATCAATGAGGAGCCTCCATCACAATATCCACACATATCAAGGGATGAGTGGACAGATTTTATAGCAATACGCACAGAGATGCTCAATTCCCGGTATGTTTAATATCACGTTAGTCCTTATAATTTTATAGCAATACGTACATATGACATTAACCATGTATTAATATTACTTATATGTGTCTGAATAGAAATTAAGCAATGAAAATCGCAACAGGGCGTTAGATCCTGCATGCCCTTACAAAGCATCACGTAAGGGGTATGCTGACATTGAGGATGAATTGGTATGTATATATATATATATATATTTAACTGCATTTGTGGTAAATATGACTTTTAAACTGTTTGGTTAATTTATATTATCTCAATATACAGATACAGGAGGCGGGGCCAGAAGTTAAGAAAATTAAACGCCATATTGTGTGGAGGAAAGCCCGCGAGAACAAGGCGGGTGTAATTGACAACAAAAATACGCAGACCGTGTGGAATAAATGTGTTAGTAGACTAACGATTACATTATCAATTGTTATTTTCATATGATAATATATAATAATTTTAACATTTGCATTTCACCAATAACTATGTGTCATGAGGAACTTAAACAGTCTTCGGTATAGGGAGAGATAGAAGACTTTGGTCGCCATGATATTCTTGCCAAAGCCATATGTGTGCCGTAGAACCCCGGGCGTGTTAGGGGTGTGGGTTTCGTGCCTCACAAAAAGATTACTTCCCACCCGAAGGTCGTGCAAGAAATAACTCGGAACGAAAAAGTGGGAGACATTGGTGTCTCAACTCTCCGATAGATTGAACATTTTGGAAGAAAAGTCAAACAAAAGGATGATGAGGAGAGGCAGGCTAATTTCACAGCCCAAGCAAGCGTCAAAGATAGTTGCACTCTACCATCTCGCAAAGAAGGCTTCCGGAGGTAATGCATGCCTTTTTTTTTTACTAGTATTGCATTCGCAGCTAAATACATTCAATTGGATGCCTTAATTCACAGCTTATTCATCTATCATTGGATTAGGGCGTCAACTCATGTCACTATATTTATCGACCCCAAACTATCGTATGGTTGCTATGGGTAAAGTATACAATGAGCCGGTGTTACACTCGCACACCGGACCAAGTACCCTTAACCATGTGAAAGTTGGAGTTGATGTTGCAACCGAGGGGGATGCGCCATTGCCGGTACCTATTGTTGATGCAGATGTGATGACAAGAGGAGATGCAATAGGTACTTATGTGGCATGGCCAATTGATCTCGTGGTTGTAATTAATATGGTATGTAATTGCATTTTTCCACCTTTTCATATACGGCATATATGCATTACATTAGTTGATCACTAACTCGGCATATTGAAATGCAAAATTTCCGGGCACCCGCAAAAGCTAAAGGCAAGGGCAGAGTGTCCGGATATACAAAGGAGTCAATTACAACCCCTTAAAAATAAAGGAGGCAACTCCGAGGCCAACCCACCTACAAATGGTTCAACTACAACTTCTCTGGAATATTTGAATTTCCTTAAAATACATGAACGAAAGAATATGAAAAATGCTGACCAATTGTACGTAGAGATGGAAGAAAATATTTTTGGTCACCATTTCATTGAGATGCTCAATACTGAAAATATCAGAGAAGTTGTAAATCATGAATGGGTATCTGCCTCCGTTATTTCCGCATAAATCAGGTTTAAAGTGTACAATATTTTTTTAGTCTTTCCATTTAAATATTGATGTATGTCATTGGTGTAATCCATTTTTATATTTTAATTGAAGGTATTTGTATGAAGAATTGTTGCTTCCAAAGGAAATAACGAGGAGGTTTCTGTTCTTGTCCCCACACCAAACAAATACATACGGCTACTTCGGGAGGGATTCACAGACAACGTATCTAGCTGACCGGTTTGCAACTAAAGAAAGAGAATATCAGCCCTTGTTTTTAGCGCCGTGCAATGTTGGGTGAGTCGCTTATCCTATAGGACTTAATTCACAATAATGAATTACATAAAAGTTGAGGTGCTTAGGATTTGTTATCTCAACATTTTTGTAGGAATCATTGGGTGCTGTGCGCGATAAATATTGTTGAAGAGATTATTTACTATCTGGATCCCTTGTATGTTGATCCTAGGGATCGCCCAGAATTAAAGAATCTGTTCGATACGTAAGCATGTTTTTATATTTTTTATTTTCTATGATTCTGTTCGATACGTGAGCATGCGTGTGTTTGTGATGATTGAAAATATGTTTCTTAATGAAGTCTGTTTGATTTTGTGATTAGTGGTTTGCAAGTTTATCGCGCAAATATCGGAGCTAAGGTGCCGCGTTTAAAGGCAACCAACATTAAATGGATTCAGATACAGGTATATTTGCAAAAACTTAATGCGCAATTAGATAAAAAAAAACTATATTGATTTACTATTTTATTTTTTATAGTGCCCAAGACAACCCAACAGTACAGATTGTGGGTACTATGTCATGCGTTTCATGAAGGAAACTATCTTGCAGAACCAAGTTAAAATACCAATGGCGGTATGTTGTTTAGTTAGCTTTTAACTGTGACTGTTCAAATGTTTTAGCAATTGTAACTTAATTTATTTAATTTTTATGTCGCAAAGATTTCCTCGACTTCAAATGCTCCACATACTCCACTCGCTCAACTATCCAAGTCAAGGAAGAGTGGTGTCGCTATATTGTTGAAAAGTTCGTTTGATTATGTCAAATTGATCACGAGAGTTGCAGCAATACTCATTGGTATGTGAATAATGCTTTATATTTATCAACCCCAAACTATCTATGTATTTGTTTTTCCTTGGTACATGCCTTCGAGTTGATGTGCCGCTGCTAGGAGAAAATAAGTTCAAACTTATTATTTTTGTTACACTTTGTTAATGCTTGATTTGAATTCTGTTTCTTGCTACAAGAGTATTTACCTAATTAGTCTGCTGTATCCCAATGTAACAGGTTAGTCTTTGTGGTGGAAATGCAGTATGTATGCTACAGAGTCTTTGGATCACATTTCGACACATTACTTTGGTGTTGTCTTGGTCTCATGAAAAACAAACAGAAGTTGTAAATGTAGATTTAATTGTAGATGTATGTTGGTTTTCTGATTTTGGTTTCTTAAGGATTGAGATCTGGTATAGTTGCTGCACTTTGATTTTGTCTTACTCGTGTGAATTTGAATACTTTAGAAACAGAGTGGTGTACTTATATCTGGTTATATATATATATATAGTTGCTGTATAGAGTGTTGCACTTTGATTGTATAGTTACTGGTTTGCTGCACAAACACATGCAATCTTTGCATTGAACACTTATATTTTGAACACATTTTGAACAATTGTGTTGACTGCAACAATTGTGGTTTTTTTGTGTAAATATGCAGGAATAATGGATGTAAAAGTTAAGAAATAAAATTTAAAAAAAAAAGGGGCTTTAGATAGCGTTTCCTTGTACAAACGCTATCTAAAGTCAGACTTTAGATAGCGTTTGTATAAGGAAACGCTATCTAATGTCTGACTTTAGATAGCGTTTCTGTGTACAAACGCTATCTAAAGTCTGACTTTAGATAGCGTTTCCGTGTACAAACGCTATCTAAAGTCACCTATTAATAGCAGTTCCTAAATGCTATCTTTGCTAACGAGTTTTAATAGCGGTAGAATAGATAGCGGTTACAAACGCTATTAAAAGGCATACGGAAACGCTATCTAAAGTCTAATCTGTTGTAGTGTTTTTGCTGGGGAGACATTCTCTTTTTTTCCAAGCTAGAGGTCGAATTTTGTCCTTATTTTTTGCAGGAATACTTATAAAAATGGGAGCTAGGGGAAGAAAAATTTACAGAATTTTTCACCTTACCATTTTTTTTATCAATTTTCAAAGTGGAAAACCAAAACAATTCCCAAAAAATGGAAAATGGGTCTAGCCATCGAATTTTGAGTTGATTTTTTGCAGGCACCATACTTATAATATTCTCAAGGTTTCCACCAAGTTTCGTGGCATTTCATGAAGGTAGTGATTTTTCATGATTTTCCAGAACAAGCATCCTTTTTGCTGGGGAGACATACTCTTTTTTTCCAATCTAGAGGTCGAATTTTGGCCTTATTTTTTGCTGGGATGCTTATAAAAATGGGAGCTAGGGGACGAAAAATTTATAGAATTTGTCACCTTACCATTTTGTTTTATCAATTTTCAAAGTGGAAAACCGAAACAATTCCCAAAAAAATGGAAAATGGGTCTAGCCATCGAATTTTGAGCTTATTTTTTGCAGGCGCCATACTTATAAAATTCCCAAGGTTTCCACCAGGTTTCGTTGCATTTCATGAAGGTGGTGATTTTTCATGATTTTCCAGCACAAGACATCCTTTTTGATGGGGAGACATACTCTTTTTTTCCAAGCTAGAGGTCGAATTTTGTCATTATTTTTTGCAGGGATGCTTATAAAAATGGGAGCTAGGGGATGAAAAATTTACAAAATTTGTCACCTTACCATTATTGTTTATCAATTTTCAAAGTGGAAAACCGAAACAATTCCCAAAAAATGGAAATGGGTCTTGCCATCGAATTTTGAGTTTATTTTTTGCAGGCGCCATACTTAAAATATTGCCAAGGTTTCCACCAAGTTTCATAGCATTTCATGAAGGTGGTGATTTTTCATGATTTTCCAGCACAAGACATCCTTTTTGCTGGGGAGACATACTCTTTTTTCCCAAGCTAGAGGTCGAATTTTGGCCATATATTTTGCAGGGATGCTTATAAAAATGAGAGCTAGGGGACGAAAAAGTTACAGAATTTGTCACCTTACCATTTTGTTTTATCAATTTTCAAAGTGGAAAACCGAAACAATTTCCAAAAAATGGAAAATGGGTCCAGCCATCGAATTTTTAGCTTATTTTTTGCAGGCGCTATACTTATAATATTCCCAAGGTTTTCACCAAGTTTCGTGGTATTTCATGAAGGTGGTGATTTTTCATGATTTTCCAGCACAAGATATCCTTTTTGCTGGGGAGACATTCTCTTTTTTTCCAAGCTAGAGGTCGAATTTTGTCCTTACTTTTTGCAGGAATACTTATAAAAATGGGAGCTAGGGGAAGAAAAATTTACAGAATTTTTCACCTTACCATTTTTTTTTATCAATTTTCAAAGTGGAAAACCAAAACAATTCCCAAAAAATGGAAAATGGGTCTAGCCATCGTATTTTGAGCTGATTTTTTGCAGGCACCATACTTATAATATTCTCAAGGTTTCCACCAAGTTTCGTGGCGTTTCATGAAGTTAGTGATTTTTCATGATTTTCCAGAACAAGCATCCTTTTTGCTGGGGAGACATACTCTTTTTTTCCAATCTAGAGGTCGAATTTTGGCCTTATTTTTTGCTGGGATGCTTATAAAAATGGGAGCTAGGGGACGAAAAATTTATAGAATTTGTCACCTTACCATTTTGTTTTATCAATTTTCAAAGTGGAAAACCGAAACAATTCTGAAAAAAATGGAAAATGGGTTTAGCCATCGAATTTTGAGCTTATTTTTTGCAGGCGCCATACTTATAATATTCCCAAGGTTTCCACCCGATTTCGTTGCATTTCAAGAAGGTGGTGATTTTTCATGATTTTCCAGCACAAGACATCCTTTTTGCTGGGGAGACATACTCTTTTTTTCCAAGCTAGAGGTCGAATTTTGTCATTATTTTTTGCAGGGATGCTTATAAAAATGGGAGCTAGGGGACGAAAAATTTACAGAATTTGTCACCTTACCATTATTGTTTATCCATTTTCAAAGGGGAAAACCGAAACAATTCCCAAAAAATGGAAAATGGGTCAAGCCATCGAATTTTGAGCTTATTTTTTGCAGGCGCCATACTTATAATATTCCCAAGGTTTCCACCAAGTTTCATAACATTTCATGAAGGTGGTGATTTTTCATGATTTTCCAGCACAAGACATCCTTTTTTCTGGGGAGACATACTCTTTTTTTCCAAGCTAGAGGTCGAATTTTGTCCTTATTTTTTGCAGGGATGCTTATAAAAGTGGGAGCTAGGGGAAGAAAAATTTACAGAATTTTTCACCCTACCAATTTTTTTAATCAATTTTCAAAGCGGAAAACCGAAACAATTCCCAAAAAATGGAAAATGGGTCTAGCCATCGAATTTTGAGCTGATTTTTTGCAGGCACCGTACTTATAATATTCCCAAGTTTTCCACCGAGTTTCATGGCATTTCATGAAGGTGGTGATTTTTCATGATTTTCCAGCACAAGACATCCTTTTTGCTCGGGAGACATACTCTTTTTTTCCAAGCTAGAGGTCGAATTTTGTCATTATTTTTTATAGGGATACTTATAAAAATGGGATCTAGGGGAAGAAAAATTTACAGAATTTTTCAGCTTACCATTTTTTTTTATCAATTTTCAATGTGAAAAATCGAAACAATTCCCAAAACATGGATGATGGGTCTAGCCATCGAATTTTGAGCTGATTTTTTGCAGGCACCATACTTATAATATTCTCAAGGTTTCCACCAAGTTTCGTGGTATTTCATGAAGGTGGTGATATTTCATGATTTTCCAGCCCGAGACAACCTTTTTGTTGGGGAGACATACTCTTTTTTTCCAAGCTAGAGGTCGAATTTTGTCCTTATTTTTTATAGGGATACTTATAAAAATGGGATCTAGGGGAATAAAAATTTACAGAATTTTTCAGCTTACCATTTTTTTTTATCAATTTTCAATGTGAAAAACCGAAACAATTCCCAAAACATGGATGATGGGTCTAGCCATCGAATTTTGAGCTGATTTTTTGCAGGAACCATACTTATAATATTCTCAAGGTTTCCACCAAGTTTCGTGGCATTTCATGAAGGTGGTGATATTTCATGATTTTCCAGCACTAGACAACCTTTTTGTTGGGGAGACATACTCTTTTTTTCCAAGCTAGAGGTCGAATTTTGTCCTTATTTTTTCCAGGGATGCTTATAAAAATGGGAGCTATGGGTCAAAAAATTTACAGAATTTTTCAGTTTACAATTGTTTTTTATCAATTTTCAAAGTGGAAAACCGAAACAATTCCCAAAAAATGGAAAATGGGTCTAGACATCAAATTTTGAGCTGATTTTTTGCAGACGCCATACTTATAATATTCCCAAGGTTTCCACCAAGTTTCGTGGCATTTCATGAAGGCGGTGAGTTTTCATGATTTTCCAGCACAAGACATCCTTTTTGCTGGGGAGACATACTCTTTTTTTCCAAGCTAGAGGTCGAATTTTGGCCTTAATTTATGCTGGGATGCTTATAGAAATGGGAGCTAGGGGAAGAAAAATTTACAGAATTTTTCACCTTACCATTTGTTTTTATCAACTTTCAAAGTGGAAAACCGAAATAATTCCCAAAAAATGGAAAATGGGTCTAGCCATTGAATTTTGAGCTTATTTTTTGCAGGCTCCATACTTATAATATTCCCAAGGTTTCCACCAAGTTTTGTGGCATTTCATGAAGGTGGTGATTTTTCATGATTTTCCAGCACACGACATCCTTTATGTTGGGGAGACATACTCTTTTTTTCCAAGCTAGAGGACGAATTCTGTCCTTCTTTTTTGAAGAGATGCTTATAAAAATGGGAGCTAGGAGAAGAAAAATTTACAGAATTTTTCACCTTACCATTTTTTTTATCAATTTTCAAAGTGGAAAACCAAAACAATTCCCAAAAAATGGAAAATGGGTCTAGCCATCGAATTTTGAGCTGATTTTTTGCAGGCACCATACTTATAATATTCTCAAGGTTTCCACCAAGTTTCGTGG
Organism: Sophora flavescens; assembly: GCA_030762895.1. NCBI lineage: Eukaryota > Viridiplantae > Streptophyta > Magnoliopsida > Fabales > Fabaceae > Sophora > Sophora flavescens. The sequence continues at coordinate 520,677 of JAUPTC010000024.1, forward strand.
CATTTCATGAAGGTAGTGATTTTTCATGATTTTCCAGAACAAGCATCCTTTTTGCTGGGGAGACATACTCTTTTTTTCCAATCTAGAGGTCGAATTTTGGCCTTATTTTTTGCTGGGATGCTTATAAAAATGGGAGCTAGGGGACGAAAAATTTATAGAATTTGTCACCTTACCATTTTGTTTTATCAATTTTCAAAGTGGAAAACCGAAACAATTCCCAAAAAAATGGAAAATGGGTCTAGCCATCGAATTTTGAGCTTATTTTTTGCAGGCGCCATACTTATAAAATTCCCAAGGTTTCCACCAGGTTTCGTTGCATTTCATGAAGGTGGTGATTTTTCATGATTTTCCAGCACAAGACATCCTTTTTGATGGGGAGACATACTCTTTTTTTCCAAGCTAGAGGTCGAATTTTGTCATTATTTTTTGCAGGGATGCTTATAAAAATGGGAGCTAGGGGATGAAAAATTTACAAAATTTGTCACCTTACCATTATTGTTTATCAATTTTCAAAGTGGAAAACCGAAACAATTCCCAAAAAATGGAAATGGGTCTTGCCATCGAATTTTGAGTTTATTTTTTGCAGGCGCCATACTTAAAATATTGCCAAGGTTTCCACCAAGTTTCATAGCATTTCATGAAGGTGGTGATTTTTCATGAATTTCCAGCACAAGACATCCTTTTTGCTGGGGAGACATACTCTTTTTTCCCAAGCTAGAGGTCGAATTTTGGCCATATATTTTGCAGGGATGCTTATAAAAATGAGAGCTAGGGGACGAAAAAGTTACAGAATTTGTCACCTTACCATTTTGTTTTATCAATTTTCAAAGTGGAAAACCGAAACAATTCCCAAAAAATGGAAAATGGGTCCAGCCATCGAATTTTTAGCTTATTTTTTGCAGGCGCTATACTTATAATATTCCCAAGGTTTTCACCAAGTTTCGTGGTATTTCATGAAGGTGGTGATTTTTCATGATTTTCCAGCACAAGATATCCTTTTTGCTGGGGAGACATTCTCTTTTTTTCCAAGCTAGAGGTCGAATTTTGTCCTTACTTTTTGCAGGAATACTTATAAAAATGGGAGCTAGGGGAAGAAAAATTTACAGAATTTTTCACCTTACCATTTTTTTTATCAATTTTCAAAGTGGAAAACCAAAACAATTCCCAAAAAATGGAAAATGGGTCTAGCCATCGTATTTTGAGCTGATTTTTTGCAGGCACCATACTTATAATATTCTCAAGGTTTCCACTAAGTTCCGTGGCGTTTCATGAAGTTAGTGATTTTTCATGATTTTCCAGAACAAGCATCCTTTTTGCTGGGGAGACATACTCTTTTTTTCCAATCTAGAGGTCGAATTTTGGCCTTATTTTTTGCTGGGTTCTTATAAAAATGGGAGCTAGGGGTCGAAAAATTTATAGAATTTGTCACCTTACCATTTTGTTTTATCAATTTTCAAAGTGGAAAACCGAAACAATTCCCAAAAAAATGGAAAATGGGTTTAGCCATCGAATTTTGAGCTTATTTTTTGCAGGCGCCATACTTATAATATTCCCAAGGTTTCCACCCGGTTTCGTTGCATTTCAAGAAGGTGGTGATTTTTCATGATTTTCCAGCACAAGACATCCTTTTTGCTGGGGAGACATACTCTTTTTTTCCAAGCTAGAGGTCGAATTTTGTCATTATTTTTTGCAGGGATGCTTATAAAAATGGGAGCTAGGGGACGAAAAATTTACAGAATTTGTCACCTTACCATTATTGTTTATCCATTTTCAAAGTGGAAAACCGAAACAATTCCCAAAAAATGGAAAATGGGTCAAGCCATCGAATTTTGAGCTTATTTTTTGCAGGCGCCATACTTATAATATTCCCAAGGTTTCCACCAAGCTTCATAACATTTCATGAAGGTGGTGATTTTTCATGATTTTCCAGCACAAGACATCCTTTTTTCTGGGGAGACATACTCTTTTTTTCCAAGCTAGAGGTCGAATTTTGTCCTTATTTTTTGCAGGGATGCTTATAAAAGTGGGAGCTAGGGGAAGAAAAATTTACAGAATTTTTCACCCTACCAATTTTTTTAATCAATTTTCAAAGCGAAAAACCGAAACAATTCCCAAAAAATGGAAAATGGGTCTAGCCATCGAATTTTGAGCTGATTTTTTGCAGGCACCGTACTTATAATATTCCCAAGTTTTCCACCGAGTTTCATGGCATTTCATGAAGGTGGTGATTTTTCATGATTTTCCAGCACAAGACATCCTTTTTGCTCGGGAGACATACTCTTTTTTTCCAAGCTAGAGGTCGAATTTTGTCATTATTTTTTATAGGGATACTTATAAAAATGGGATCTAGGGGAAGAAAAATTTACAGAATTTTTCAGCTTACCATTTTTTTTTATCAATTTTCAATGTGAAAAATCGAAACAATTCCCAAAACATGGATGATGGGTCTAGCCATCGAATTTTGACATGATTTTTTGCAGGCACCATACTTATAATATTCTCAAGGTTTCCACCAAGTTTCGTGGTATTTCATGAAGGTGGTGATATTTCATGATTTTCCAGCACTAGACAACCTTTTTGTTGGGGAGACATACTCTTTTTTTCCAAGCTAGAGGTCGAATTTTGTCCTTATTTTTTCCAGGGATGCTTATAAAAATGGGAGCTATGGGTCAAAAAATTTACAGAATTTTTCACTTTACAATTGTTTTTTATCAATTTTCAAAGTGGAAAACCGAAACAATTCCCAAAAAATGGAAAATGGGTCTAGACATCAAATTTTGAGCTGATTTTTTGCAGACGCCATACTTATAATATTCCCAAGGTTTCCACCAAGTTTCGTGGCATTTCATGAAGGTGGTGAGTTTTCATGATTTTCCAGCACAAGACATCCTTTTTGCTGGGGAGACATACTCTTTTTTTCCAAGCTAGAGGTCGAATTTTGGCCTTAATTTATGCTGGGATGCTTATAGAAATGGGAGCTAGGGGAAGAAAAATTTACAGAATTTTTCACCTTACCATTTGTTTTTATCAACTTTCAAAGTGGAAAACCGAAATAATTCCCAAAAAATGGAAAATGGGTCTAGCCATTGAATTTTGAGCTTATTTTTTGCAGGCTCCATACTTATAATATTCCCAATGTTTCCACCAAGTTTTGTTTCATTTCAAGAAGGTGGTGATTTTTCATGATTTTCCAGCACACGACATCCTTTATGTTGGGGAGACATACTCTTTTTTTCCAAGCTAGAGGACGAATTCTGTCCTTCTTTTTTGCAGAGATGCTTATAAAAATGGGAGCTAGGGGAAGAAAAATTTACAGAGTTTTTCACCTTACCATTTTTTTTTTATCAATTTTCAAAGTGGAAAACCGAAACAATTCCCAAAAAATGGAAAATGGGTCTAGCCATCGAATTTTGAGCTGATTTTTTCCAGGCACCGTACTTATAATATTCCCAAGGTTTTCACCTAGTTTCGTGGCATTTCATGAAGGTGGTGATTTTTCATGATTTTCCAGCACAAGACATCCTTTTTGCTGGGGAGACATACTCTTTTTTTCCAAGCTAGAGGTCGAATTTTGTCCTTATTTTTTGCAGGGATGCTTATAAAAATGGGAGCTAGGGGTAGAAAAATTTACAGAATTTTTCACCTTACCATTTTTTTTAATCAATTTTCCAAGTGGAAAACCGAAACAATTCCCAAAAAATGGAAAATGGGTCTAGCGATCGAATTTTGAGCTGATTTATTGCAGGCACCGTACTTATAATATTCCCAAGGTTTCCACCATGTTTCGTGCCATTTCATGAAGGTGGTGATTTTTCATGATTTTCCAGCACAAAACACCCTTTTTGCTGGGGAGACAAACTCTTTTTTTCCAAGCTAGAGGTCGAATTTTGGCCTTATTTTTTGCAGGGATGCTTACAAAAATGGGAGCTAGGGGACGAAAAATTAACAGAATTTCTCTCCTTACCATTTTTTTTTATCAATTTTCAAAGTGGAAAACCGAAACAATTCCCAAAAAATGGAAAATGGGTCTAGCCATCGAATTTTGAGCTGATTTTTTGCAGGCACCGTACTTATAATATTACCAACGTTTCCACCAAGTTTCGTGGCATTTCATGAAGGTGGTGATTTTTCATGATTTTCCAGCACAAGACATCCTTTTTGCTGGGGAGACATACTCTTTTTTTCCAAGCTAGAGGTCGAATTTTGGCCATATATTTTGCAGGGATGCTTATAAAAATGAGAGCTAGGGGACGAAAAAGTTACAGAATTTGTCACCATACCATTTTTTTTTATCAATTTTCAAAGTGGAAAACCGAAACAATTCCCAAAAAATGGAAAATGGGACTAGTCATCGTATTTTGAGCTGATTTTTTGCAGGCACCATACTTATAATATTCTCAAGGTTTCCAGCAAGTTTCGTGGCATTTCATGAAGGTAGTGATTTTTCATGATTTTCCAGCACAAGCATCCTTGTTGCTGGGGAGACATACTCTATTTTTCCAAGCTAGAGGTCGAATTTTGGCCTTATTTTTTGCTGGGATGCTTATAAAAATGGGAGCTCGGGGGCGAAAATTTACAGAATTTGTCACCTTACCATTTTTTTTATCCATTTTCAAAGTGGAAAACCGAAACAATTCCCAAAAAATGGAAAATGGATCTAGCCATCAAATTTTGAGCTTATTTTTTGCAGGCGCCATACTTATAATATTCCCAAGGTTTCCACTAGGTTTCGTTTCATTTCATGAAGGTGGTGATTTTTCATGATTTTCCAGCACAAGACATCCTTTTTGCTGGGGAGACATACTCTTCTTTTCCAAGCTAGAGGTCGAATTTTGTCCTTATTTTTTGCAGGGATGCTTATAAAAATGGGACAAAGGGGATGAAAAATTTACAGAATTTTTCACCTTACCATTTTTTTTATCAATTTTCAAAGTGGAAAACCGAAACAATTCCCAAAAAATGTAAAATGGGTCTAGCCATCGAATTTTGAGCTGATTTTTTGCAGGCACTGTACTTATAATATTCCCAAGGTTTCCACCAAGTTTCGTGGCATTTCATGAAGGTGGTGATTTTTCATGATTTTCCAGCACAAGATATCTTTTTTGCTGGGGAGACATACTCTTTTTTTCCAAGCTAGAGGTCGAATTTTGTCCTTATTTTTTGAAGGGATGCTTACAAAAATGGGATCTAGGGGATGAAAAATTTACAGAATTTTTCACCATACCATTTTTTTTTATCAATATTCAAAGTGCAAAACCGAAACAATTCCCAAGAAATGGAAAATGGGTCTAGCCATCGAATTTTGAGCTGATTTTTTGCAGCCACCATACTTATAATATTCCCATGGTTTCCACCAAGTTTCGTGGTATTTCATGAAGGTGGTGATTTTTCATGATTTTCCAGCACAAGACATCCTTTTTGCTGGAGAGACATATTCTTTTTATCCAAGCTAGAGGTCGTATTTTGTCCTTATTTTTTGCAAGGAGACTTATAAAAATGGGTGCTGGAGGAAGAAAAATTTACAGTATTTTTCACCTTACCATTTTTTTAATCAATTTTCAAAGTGGAAAACCGAAACAATTCCCAAAAAATGGAAAATGGGTCTAGCCATCGAATTTTGAGTTGATTTTTTGCAGGCACCGTACTTATAATATTCCCAAGTTTCCCACCTAGGTTCGTGGCATTTCCTGAAGGTTGTGATTTTTCATGATTTTCCAGCACAAGACATCCTTTTTGCTGGGGAGACATACTCTTTTTTTCCAAGCTAGAGGTCGAATTTTGGCCTTATTTTTTGCAGGTATGCTTATAAAAATGGGAGCTAGGGGAAGAAAAATTTACAGAATTTTTCACCTTACAATTTTATTTTATCAATTTTCAAAGTGGAAAACCGAAACAATTCCCAAGAAATGGAAAATGGGTCTAGCCATCGAATTTTGAGCTGATTTTTTGCAGGCACCGTACTTATAATATTCCCAAGGATTCCACCAAGTTTCGTGGTATTTCATGAAGGTGGTGATTTTTCATGATTTTCCAGCACAAGACATCCTTTTTGCTGGAGAGACATACTCTTTTTTTCCAGGCTAGAGGTCAAATTTTGTCCTTATTTTTTTGCAGGGATGCTTATAAAAATGGGAGCTAGGGGAAGAAAAATTTACCGAATTTTTAACCTTACCATTTTTTTTCATCAATTTTCAAAGTGGAAAACCGAAACAATTCCCAAAAAATGGAAAATGGGTCTAGCCATCAAATTTTGAGCTTATTTTTTGCAGGCACCATACTTATAATATTCCCAAGGTTTCCACCTTGTTTCGTGGAATTTCATGAAGCTGGTGATTTTTCATGATTTTCCAGCACAAGACATCCTTTTTGCTGGGGAGACATACTCTTTTTTTTCCAAGCTAGAGGTCGAATTTTGGCCTTATTTTTTGTAGGGATGCTTATAAAAATGGGAGCTCGGGGATGAAAAATTTATAGAATTTGTCACCTTACCAATTTTGTTTTATCAATTTTCAAAGTGGAAAACCTAAACAATTCCCAAAAAATGGAAAATTGGTCTAGCCACCGAATTTTGAGCCAATTTTTTGCAGGCCCCATACTTATAATATTCCCAAGGTTCCACCAAGTTTCGTGGCATTTTATGAAGGTGATGATTTTTCATAATTTTCTAGGACAATACATCCTTTTTGCTGGGGAGGCATACTCTTTTTTTCCAAGCTAGAGGTCGAATTTGGGCCATATTTTTTGCAGGGATGCTTATAAAATTGAGAGCTTGGGGACGAAAAATATACAGAATTTGTCACCTTGCCATTTTTTTATCAATTTTCAAAGTGGAAAACCGAAACAATTCCCCAAAAATGGAAAATGGGTCTAGCCATCGAATTTTGAGCTGAGTTTTTGCAGGCACCATACTTATAATATTCCAAAGGTTTCCACCAAGTTTCGTGGTATTTCATGAAGGTGGTGATTTTTCTTGATTTTCCAGCACAAGACATCCTTTTTGCTGGGGAGACATATTCTTTTTTTCCAAGCTAGAGGTCGAATTTTGTCCTTATTTTTTGCAGGGATGCTTATAAAAATGGGATCTAGGGGACAAAAAATTTACAGAATTTTTCACCTTATCATTTATTTTTATCAATTTTCAAAGTGGAAAACCGAAACAATTCCCAAAAAATGGAAAATGGGTCTAGCCATCGAATTTTGAGCTTATTTTTTGTATGCACCATACTTATAATATTCCCAAGGTTTCCACCTTGTTTCGTGGAATTTCATGAAGGTGGTGATTTTTAATGATTTTTCAGCACAAGAAATCCTTTTTGCTGGGGAGACATACTATATTTTTCCAAGCTAGAGGTCGAATTTTGAACTTATTTTTTGAAGGGATGCTTATAAAAATGGGAACTAGGGGACGGAAAATTTACAGAATTTGTCACCTTACCATTTTTTTTATCAATTTTCAAAGTGGAAAACCGAAACAATTCCCCATAAATGGAAAGTGGGCCTTGCCATCGAATTTTGAGCTTATTTTTTGCAGGTGCCATACTTATAATATTGCCAAGGTTTCCACCAAGTTTCGTAGCATTTCTTGAAGGTGGTGATTTTTCATGATTTTCCAGCACAAGACATCCTTTTTGCTAGGGAGACATACTATTTTTTTCCAAGCTGGAGGTCGAATTTTGGCCCTATATTTTTCACCTTACCATTTATTTTTATCAATTTTCAAAGTGGAAAACCGAAACAATTCCCAAAAAATGGAAAATGGGTCTAGACATCGAATTTTGAGCTGATTTTTTGCAGGCACCATACTTATAATATTCTCAAGGTTTCCACCAAGTTTCGTGGCATTTCATGAAGGTGGTGAGTTTTCATGATTTTCCAGCACAAGCATCCTTTTTGCTGGGGAGACATACTCTTTTTTTCCAAGCTAGAGGTCGAATTTTGGCCTTATTTTTTGCTGGAATACTTATAAAAATGGGAGATAGGGGACGAAAAATTTACAGAATTTCTCACCTTACCATTTTTTTTTTATCAATTTTCAAAGTGGAAAACCGAAACAATTCCCAAAAAATGGAAAATGGGTCTAACCATCGAATTTTCAGCTTATTTTTTGCAGGAGCCATACTTATAATATTCCCTAGGTTTCCACCAATTTTCATGGCATTTCATGAAGGTCGTGATTTTTCATGATTTTCCAGCACAATACATCTTTTTTGATGGGGTGACATACTCTTTTTTTCCAAGCTAGAGGTCGAATTTTGTCCTTATTTTTTTACAGGGATGCTTATAAAAATGGGAGCTAGGGGAAGAAAAATTTACATAATTTTTAACCTTACCATTTTTTTTTATAAATTTTCAAAGTGGAAAACCGAAACAATTCCTAAAAAATGGAAAATGGGTCTAACCATCGAATTTTGAGCTGATTTTTTGCAGGTACCGTACTTATCATATTATCAAGGTTTCCACAAAGTTTCGTGGCATTTCATGAAGGTGGTGATTTTTCATGATTTTCCAGCACAAGACATCCTTTTTGCTGGGGAGACATACTATTTTTTTCCAAGCTAGAGGTCGAATTTTGGCCTTATTTTTTGAAGGGATGCTTATAAAAATGGGAGCTAGGGGACGAAAAATTTACAGAATTTTTCACCTTACAATTTGTTTTTATCAATTTGCAAAGTGGAAAACCGAAACAATTCCCAAAAAATGGAAAATGGATCTAGCCATCGAATTTTGAGCTGAATTTTTGCAGGCACCGTACTTATAATATTCCCAAGGTTTCCACCGAGTTTCGTTGCATTTCATGAAAGTGGTGATTTTTCATGATTTTCCAGCACAAGATATCCTTTTTGCTGGGGAGACATACTCTTTTTTTCCAAGCTAGAGGTCGAATTTTGTCCTTATTTTTTGCAGGGATGCTTATAAAAATGGGATCTAGGGGACGAAAAATTTACAGAATTTTTCACCTTACCATTTATTTTTATCAATTTTCAAAGTGGAAAACCGAAACAATACCCAAAAAATGGAAAATGGGTCTAGCCATCGAATTTTGAGCTGATTGTTTGCAGGTACCGTACTTATAATATTCCCAAGGTTTCCACCAAGTTTCGTGGCATTTCATGAAGGTGGTGATTTTTCATGATTTTCCAACACAAGACATCCTTTTTGCTGGGGAGACATACACTTTTTTTCCAAGCTAGAGGTCGAATTTTGTCCTTATTTTTTGAAGGGATGCTTATAAAAATGGGAGCTAGGGTACGAAAAATTTACAGAATTTCTCACCTTACCATTTTTTTTATCAATTTTCAAAGTGGAAAACCGAAACAATTCCCAAAAATTGGAAAATGGGTCTAGCTATCGAATTTTGAGCTGCTTTTTTGCGGGCACCATACATATAATATTCCCAAGGTTTCCACTAAGTTTCGTTGCATTTCATGAAGGTGGTAATTTTTCATGATTTTCCAGCACAAGACATCCTTTTTGCTGGGGAGACATACTCTTTTTTTCCAAGCTAGAGGTCGAATTTTGGCCTTATTTTTTGCAGGGATGCTTATAAAAATGGGAGCTTGAGGATGGAAAGATTTACAGAATTTGTCACCTTACCATTTTTTTTATCAATTTTCAAAGTGGAAAACCGAAACAATTCCCAAAAAATGGAAAATGGGTCTAGCCATCGAATTTTGAGCCGATTTTTTGCAGGCACCATACTTATAATATTCCCAAGGTTCCACCAAGTTTCGTGGCATTTCATGAAGGTGATGATTTTTCATTATTTTCTAGCACAAGACATCCTTTTTGCTGGGGAGACATACTCTTTTTTTCCAAGCTAGAGGTCGAATTTTGGCCATATTTTTAGCAGGGATGCTTATAAAAATGAGAGCTAAGGGGCGAAAAATTTACAGAATTTGTCACCTTACCATTTTTTTTTTATCAATTTTCAAAGTGGAAAACCGAAACAATTCCCCAAAAATGGAAAATGGGTCTAGCCCTCGAATTTTGAGCTGATTTTTTGCAGGAACCATACTTATAATATTCCCAAGGTTTCCACCAAGTTTCGTAGTATTTCATGAAGGTGGTGATTTTTCATGATTTTCCAGCACAAGACATCCTTTTTGCTTGGGAGACATACTCTTTTTTTCCAAGCTAGAGGTCGAATTTTGTCCTTATTTTTTGCAGGGATACTTATCAAAATAGGAGCTAGGGGAAGAAAAATTTATAGAATTTTTCAGCTTACCATTTTTTTATCAATTTTCAAAGTGGAAAACCGAAACAATTCCCAAAAAATGGAAAATGGGTCTAGCCATCGAATTTTGAGCTGATTGTTTGCATGCACCATACTTATAATATTCCCAAGGTTTCCACCATGTTTCGTGGCATTTCATGAAGGTGGTGATTTTTCATGATTTTCCAGCACAAGATATCCTTTTTGCTGGGGAGACATACTCTTTTTTTCCAAGCTAGAGGTCGACTTTTGTCCTTATTTTTTGCAGGGATGCTTATAAAAATGGGAGCTAGGGGAAGAAAAATTTACAGAATTTTTCACCTTACAATTTGTTTTTATCAATTTTCAAAGTGGAAAACCGAAACAATTCCAAAAAAATGGAAAATGGATCTAGCCATCGAATTTTGAGCTGATTTTTTGCAGGCACCGTACTTATAATATTCCCAAGATGTCCACCAAGTTTCTTGGCATTTCATGAAGGTGGTGATTTTTCATGATTTTCCAGCACAATACATCCTTTTTGCTGGGAGACATACTCATTTTTTCCACGATAGAGGTCGAATTTTGGCCTTATTTTTTGCAGGGATGCTTATAAAAATGGGATCTAGGGGTCGAAAAATTTAAAGAATTTGTCACCTTACCATTTTTTTTATCAATTTTCAAAGTGGAAAACCGAAACAATTCCCAAAAAATGGAAAATGGGTCTTGCCATCGAATTTTGAGCTTATTTTTTGCAGGCGCCATACTTATAATATTCCCAAGGTTTCCACCAAGTTTCGTGGCATTTCATGTAGGTGGTGATTTTTCATGATTTTCAAGCACAAGACATCCTTTTTGCTGGGGAGACATACTCTTTTTTTCCAAGCTAGAGGTCGAATTTTGTCCTTATTTTTTGCAGGGATGCTTATAAAAATGGGAGCTAGGGGAAGAAAAATTTACAGAATTTTTCTCCTAACCATTTTTTTTTATCAATTTTCAAAGTGGAAATCCGAAACAATTCCCAAAAAATGGAAAATGGGTCTAGTCATCGAATTTTGAGCTGATTTTTTGCAGGCACCGTACTTATAATATTCCCAAGGTTTCCACCGAGTTTCGTGGCATTTCATGAAGGAGGTGATTTTTCATGATTTTCCAGCACAAGATATCCTTTTTGCTGGGGAGACATACTCTTTTTTCCAAGCTAGAGGTCGATTTTTGTCCTTATTTTTTATAGGGATGCTTATAAAAATGGGAGCTAGGGGAATAAAAATTTACAGAATTTTTCACCTTACCATTTTTTTTATCAATTTTCAAAGTGAAAAACCGAAACAATTCCCAAAACCTGGAAGATGGGTCTAGCCATCGAATTTTAAGCTGATTTTTTGCAGGCACCGTACTTATAATATTCCCAAGGTTTCCAACAAGTTTCGTGGCATTTCATCAAGGTGGTGATTTTTCATGATTTTCCAGCACAAGATATCCTTTTTGCTGGGGAGACATACTCTTTTTTTCCAAGCTAGAGGTCGAATTTTGGCCTTATTTTTTGCAGGGATGCTTATAAAAATGGGAGCTAGGGGACGAAAAATTTACAGAATTTGTCACCTTACCATTCTTTTTTATCAATTTTCAAAGTGGAAAACCGAAACAATTCCCAAAAAATGGAAAATGGGTCTAGCCATCGAATTTTGAGCTTATTTTTTGCAGGCACCATACTGATAATATTCCCAAGGTTTCCACCAAGTTTCGTAGCATTTCATGATGGTGGTGATTTTTCATGATTTTCCAGCACAAGACATCCTTTTTGCTGGAGAGACATACTCTTTTCTTCCAAGCTAGAGGTCGAATTTTGTCCTTATTTTTTGCAGGGATGCTTATAAAAATGGGAGCTAGGGGAAGAAAAATTTACAGAATTTTTCACCTTACCATTGTTTTTATCAACTTTCAAAGTGGAAAACCGAAACAATTCCCAATAAATGGAAAATGGGTCTAGCCATCGAATTTTGAGCTGATTTTTTGCAGGCACCGTGCTTATAATATTCCCAAGGTTTCCAACTAGTTTCGCGGCTTTTCATGAAGGTGGTGATTTTTCATGATTTTCCAGCATAAGACATCCTTTTTGCTGGGGAGACATACTCTTTTTTTCCAAGCTAGAGGTCGAATTTTGGATTTATTTTATGCAGGGATGCTTATACAAATAGGAGCTAGGGGTAGAAAAATTTACAAAATTTTTCACCGTACCATTTTTTTATATCAATTTTCATAGTGGAAAACCGAAACAATTCCAAAAAAATGGAAAATGGGTCTAGCCATCGAATTTTGAGCTGATTTTTTGCAGGCACCTTACTTATAATATTCCCAAGGTTTCCACCAAGTTTCGTGGCATTTCATGAAGGTGGTGATTTTTCATGATTTTCCAGCACAAGACATCCTTTTTGCTGGGGAGACATACTCTTTTTTTCCAAGCTAGAGGTCAAATTTTGGCCTTATTTTTTGCAGGATGCTTATAAAAATGGGAGCTAGGGGTCAAAAAATTTACAGAAATTTTCACCTTACAATTGTTTTATAGCAATTTTCAAAGTGGAAAGCCGAAACAATTCCCAAAAAATGGAAAATGGGTCTAGCCTTCGAATTTTGAGCTGATTTTTTGCAGACACCATACTTATAATATTCCCAAGGTTTCCACCATGTTTCGTTGCATTTCATGAAGGTGGTGATTTTTCATGATTTCCCAGCACAATAAATCTTTTTTGCTGGGGAGACATACTCTTTTTTTTCAAGCTAGAGGTCGAATTTTGTCCTTATTTTTTGCAGGGATGCTTATAAAAATGGGAGCTAGGGGAAGAAAAATTTACAGAATTTTTCTCCTAACCATTTTTTTAATCAATTTTCAAAGTGGAAATCCGAAACAATTCCCAAAAAATGGAAAATGGGTCTAGTCATCGAATTTTGAGCTAATTTGTTGCAGGCACCGTACTTATAATATTCCCAAGGTTTCCACCGAGTTTCGTGGCATTTCATGAAGGTGGTGATTTTTCATGATTTTCCAGCACAAGATATCCTTTTTGCTGGGGAGACATACTCTTTTTTTCTTAGCTAGAGGTCGATTTTTGTCCTTATTTTTTATAGGGATGCTTATAAAAATGGGAGCTAGGGGAAGAAAAATTTACAGAATTTTTCTCCTAACCATTTTTTTAATCAATTTTCAAAGTGGAAATCCGAAACAATTCCCAAAAAATGGAAAATGGGTCTAGTCATCGAATTTTGAGCTGATTTGTTGCAGCCACCGTACTTATAATATTCCCAAGGTTTCCACCGAGTTTCGTGGCATTTCATGAAGGTGGTGATTTTTCATGATTTTCCAGCACAAGATATCCTTTTTGCTGGGGAGACATACTCTTTTTTTCTAAGTTAGAGGTCGATTTTTGTCCATATTTTTTATAGGGATGCTTATAAAAATGGGAGCTAGGGGAAGAAAAATTTACAGAATTTTTCCCCTTACCATTTTTTTTAATCAATTTTCAAAGTGAAAAACCGAAACAATTCCCAAAACCTGGAAGATGGGTCTAGCCATCGAATTTTGAGCTGATTTTTTGAAGACAACATACTTATAATATTCCCAAGGTGTCCACCAAGTTTCGTGGTATTTCATGAAGGTGGTGATTTTTCATGATTTTCCAGCACAAGACATCCTTTTTGCTGGAGAGACATACTCTTTTTTTCCAAGCTAGAGGTCGAATTTTGTCCTTATTTTTTGCAGGGATGCTTATAAAAATGGGAGCTAGGGGAAGAAAAATTTACAGAATTTTTCACCTTACCATTGTTTTTATGAACTTTCAAAGTGGAAAACCGAAACAATTCCCAAAAAATGGAAAATGGGTCTAGCCATCGAATTTTGAGCTGATTTTTTGCAGTCACCGTACTTATAATATTCCCAAGGTTTCCACCTAGTTTCGTGGCATTTCATGAAGGTGGTGATTTTTCATGATTTTCCAGCACAAGACATCCTTTTTGCTGGGGAGACATACTCTTTTTTTCCCAACTAGAGGTCGAATTTTGGCCTTATTTTATGCAGGGATGCTTATACAAATAGGAGCTAGGGGAAAAAAAATTTACAGAATGTTTCACCGTACCATTTTTTTATATCAATTTTCATAGTGGAAAACCGAAACAATTCCAAAAAATGGAAAATGGGTCTAGCCATCGAATTTTGAGCTGATTTTTTGCATGCACCATACTTGTAATATTCCCAAGGTTTCCACAAAGTTTCATGGCATTTCATGAAGGTGGTGATTTTTCATGATTTTCCAGCACAAGACATCCTTTTTGCTGGGGAGACATACTCTTTTTTTCCAAGCTAGAGGTCGAATTTTGGCCTTATTTTTTGCAGGGATGCTTATAAAAATGGGAGCTAGGGGTCAAAAAATTTACAGAATTTTTCACCTTACAATTGTTTTTTATCAATTTTCAAAGTGGAAAGCCGAAACAATTCCCAAAAAATGGAAAATGGGTCTAGCCATCGAAATTTGAGCTGATTTTATGCAGACACCATACTTATAATATTCCCAAGGTTTCCACCAAGTTTCGTGGCATTTCATGAAGGTGGTGATTTTTCATGATTTTCCAGCACAAGTCATATTTTTTGCTGGGGAGACATACTCTTTTTTTTCAAGCTAGAGGTCGAATTTTGGCCTTATTTTTTGAAGCGATGCTTATAAAAATGGGTTCTAGAGGATGAAAAATTTACATAATTTTTCACCTTACCATTTCTTTTTGTCAATTTTCAACGTGGAAAACCGAAACAATTCCCAAAAAATCGAAAATGGGTCTAGCCATCGAATTTGGAACTGATTTTTTGCAGGCACCATACTTATAATATTCCCAAGGTTTCCAACAAGTTTAGTGGTATTTCATGAAGGTGGTGATTTTTCATGATTTTCCAGCACAAGACATCCTTTTTGCTGGGGAGACATACTTTTTTTTTCCAAGCTAGAGGTCGAATTTTGTCCTTCTTTTTTGCAGGGATGCTTATAAAAATGGGAGCTAGGGGAAGAAAAACTTACAGAATTTTTCACCTTACCATTTTTTTTATCAACTTTCAAAGTGGAAAACCGAAACAATTCCCAAAAAATGGAAAATGGGTCTAGCCATCGAATTTTGAGCTGATTTTTTGAAGACACCATACTTATAATATTCCCAAGTTTTCCACCAAGTTTCGTGGTATTTCATGAAGGTGGTGATTTTTCATGATTTTCCAGCACAAGACCTCCTTTTTGCTGGAGAGACATACTCTTTTTTTCCAAGCTAGAGGTCGAATTTTGTCTTTAATTTTTTTGAACGGATGCTTATAAAAATGGGAGATAGGGGCAGAAAAATTTACAGAATTTTTCACCTTACCATTTTTTTTATCAACTTTCAAAGTGGAAAACCGAAACAATTCCCAAAAAATGGAAAATGGGTCTAGCCAACGAATTTTGAGCTTATTTTTTGCAGGCGCCATACTTATAATATTCCCAAGGTTTCCACCAAGTTTTTTGGCATTTCATGAAGGTGGTGATTTTTCATGATTTTCCAGCACAAGACATCCTTTTTGCTTGGGAGACATACTCTTTTTTTCCAAGCTAGAGGTCGAATTTTGGCCTTATTTTTTGCAGGGATGCTTATAAAAATTGGAGCTAGGGGTCAAAAAATTTACAGAATTTTTCACCTTACAATTGTTTTTTATCAATTTTCAAAGTGGAAAACCGAAACAATTCCTAAAAAATGGAAAATGGGTCTAGCCATCGAATTTTGAGCTGATTTTATGCAGACACCATACTTATAATATTCCCAAGGTTTCCACAAAGTTTCATGGCATTTCATGATGGTAGTGATTTTTCATGATTTTCCAGCACAAGACATCCCTTTTGCTGGGGAGACATACTCTTTTTTTCCAAGCTAGAGGTCGAATTTTGTCGTCATTTTTTGCAGGGATACTTATAAAAATGGGAGCTAGGGGAAGAAAAATTTACAAAATTTTTCACCTTCCCATTTTTTATTATCAATTTTCAAAGTGGAAAACCAAAACAATTCCCAAAAAATGGAAAATGGGTCTAGCCATCGAATTTTGAGCTGATTTTTTGCAGGCACCGTACTTGTAATATTCCCAAGGTTTCCAACAAGTTTCGTGGCATTTCATGATGGTGATGATTTTTCATGATTTTCCAGCACAAGACATCCTTTTTCCTGGGGAGACATACTCTTTTTTTCCAAGCTAGATGTCGAATTTTGGCCTTATTTTATGCAGGGATGCTTATACAAATAGGAGCTAGGGGAAGAAAAATTTACAGAATGTTTCACCGTACCATTTTTTTATATCAATTTTCATAGTGGAAAACCGAAACAATTCCAAAAAAATGGAAAATGGGTCTCGCCATCGAATTTTGAGCTGATTTTTTGCATGCACCAGACTTATAATATTCACAAGGTTTCCACAAAGTTTCATGGCATTTCATGAAGGTTGTGATTTTTCATTATTTTCCAGCACAAAACATCCTTTTTGCTGGGGACACATACTCTTTTTTCAAAGCTAGAGGTCGAATTTTGGCCTAATTTTTGCAGTGATGCTTATAAAAATGGGAGCTAGGAGGCGAAAAATTTAAAGAATTTGTCACCTTTTTTTTTATCAATTTTCAAAGTGGAAAGCCGAGACAATTCCCAAGGAATGGAAAATGGGTCTAGCCATCGAATTTTGAGCTGATTTTTTGCAGGCACCATACTTATAATATTCCCAAGGTTTCCACCAAGTTTCGTGGTATTTCATGAAGGTGGTGATTTTTCATGATTTTTCAGCACAAGACATCCTTTTTGCTGGAGAGACATACTCTTTTTTTCCAAGCTAGAGGTCGAATTTTGTCCTTATTTTTTGCAGGGATGCTTATAAAAATGGGAGCTAGGGGAAGAAAAATTTACAAAATTTGTCACCTTACCATTTTTTTTTATCAATTTTCAAAGTGGAAAACCAAAATAATTCCCAAAAAATGGAAAATGGGTCTAGCCATCGAATTTTGAGCTGATTTTTTGCAGGAACCGTACATATAGCATTCTCAAGGTTTCCACCAAGTTTCGTGGCATTTCATGAAGGTGGTGATTTTTCATGATTCTCCAGAATAAGACATCCTTTTTGCTGGAGAGACATACTCTTTTTTTCCAAGCTAGAGGCCGAATTTTGTCCTTATTTTTTGCAGGGATGCTTATAAAAATGGGAGCTAGGGGAAGAAAAATTTACAGAATTTTCCACCTTACCATTTTTTATCAATTTTCAAAGTGGAAAACCGAAACAATTCCCAAAAAATGGAAAATGGGTCTAGCCATCGAATTTTGAGCTTATTTTTTGCAGTCACCGTACTTATATTATTCCCAAGGTTTCCACCAAGATTCGTGACATTTCATGAAGGTGGTGATTTTTCATGATTTTCCAGCACATGACATCCTTTTTGCTGAGGAGACATACTCTTTTTTTCCAAGCTAGAGGTCGAATTTTGGCCTTATTTTATGCAGGGATGCTTATACAAATAGGATCTAGGGGAAGAAAAATTTACAGAATGCTTCACCGTACCATTTTTTTATATCAATTTTCATAGTGGAAAACCAAGACAATTCCAAAAAAAATGGAAAATGGGTCTAGCCATCCAATTTTGAGCTGATTTTTAGCATGCACCATACTTATAATATTCCCAAGGTTTCCACAAAGTTTCATGGCATTTCATGAAGGTGGTGATTTTTCATGATTTTCCAGCACAAGACATCCTTTTTGCTGGGAGACATACTCTTTTTTTCCAAGCTAGAGGTCGAATTTTGGCCTTATTTTTTCCCGGGATGCTTATAAAAATAGGAGCTAGGGGTCAAAAAATTTACAGAATTTTTCACCTTACAATTGTTTTTTATCAACTTTCAAAGTGGAAAACCGAAACAATTCCCAAAAAATGGAAAATTGGTCTAGCCAACGAATTTTGAGCTTATTTATTGCAGGCGCCATACTTATAATATTCCCAAGGTTTCCACCAAGTTTTTTGGCATTTCATGAAGGTGGTGATTTTTCATGATTTTCCAGCACAAGACATCCTTTTTGCTGGGGAGACATACTCCTTTTTTTCAAGCAAGAGGTCGAATTTTGGCCTTATTTTTTGAAGGGATGCTTATAAAATTGAGTTCTAGAGGACGAAAAATTTACAGAATTTTTCACCTTACCATTTTTTTTGTCAATTTTCAAAGTGGAAAACCGAAACAATTCCCAAAAAATGGAAAATGGGTCTAGCCATCGAATTTGGAGCTGATTTTTTGCAGGCACCATACTTATAATATTCCGAAGGTTTGCACCAAGTTTACTGGTATTTCATGAAGGTGGTGATTTTTCATGATTTTACAGCACAAGACATCCTTTTTGATGGGGAGACATACTCTTTTTTTCCAAGCTAGAGGTCGAATTTTGTAATTCTTTTTTGCAGGGATGCTTATCAAAATGGGAGCTAGGGGAAGAAAAATTTACAGAATTTTTCACCTTACCATTTTTTTTATCAATTTTCAAAGTGGAAAACCAAAACAATTCCCAAAAAATGGAAAATGGGTCTAGCCATCGAATTTTGAGCTGATTTTTTGAAGACACCATACTTATAATATTCCCAAGGTTTCCACCAAGTTTCGTGGTATTTCATGAAGGTGGTGATTTTTCATGATTTTCCAGCACAAGACATCCTTTTTGCTGGAGAGACATACTCTTTTTTTCCAAGCTAGAGGTCGAATTTTGTCCTTATTTTTTGCAGGGATGCTTATAAAAATGGGAGCTAGGGGAAAAAAATTTACAGAATTTTTCACCATACCATTTTGTTTTATCAATTTTCAAAGTGGAAAACCGAAACAATTCCCAAAAAATGGAAAATGGGTCTAGCCATCGAATTTTGAGCTGATTTTTTGCAGCCACCGTACTTATAATATTCCCAAGGTTTCCAGTTAGTTTCGTGGCATTTCATGAAGGTGGTGATTTTTCATGATTTTCCAGCATAAGACATCCTTTTTGCTGGGGAGACATACTCTTTTTTTCCAAGCTAGAGGTCGAATTTTGGATTTATTTTATGCAGGGATGCTTATACAAATAGGAGCTAGGGGTAGAAAAATTTACAAAATTTTTCACCGTACCATTTTTTTATATCAATTTTCATAGTGGAAAACCGAAACAATTCCAAAAAAATGGAAAATGGGTCTAGCCATCGAATTTTGAGCTGATTTTTTGCAGGCACCTTACTTATAATATTCCCAAGGTTTCCACCAAGTTTCGTGGCATTTCATGTAGGTGGTGATTTTTCATGATTTTCCAGCACAAGACATCCTTTTTGCTGGGGAGACATACTCTTGTTTTCCAAGCTAGAGGTTGAATTTTGGCCTTATTTTTTGTAGGGAAGCTTATAAAAATGGGAGCCTGGGGAACAAAAATTTACAGAATTTTTCACCTTACCATTTTTTTTATCTATTTTCAAAGTGGAAAACCGAAACTATTCCCAAAAAATGGAAAATGGGCCTAGCCATCCAATTTTGAGCTGATTTTTTGCAGGCACCATACTTATAATATTCCCAATGTTTTCACCAAGTTTCGTGGCATTTCATGAAGGTGGTGATTTTTCATGATTTTCCAGTACAAGACATCTTTTTTGCTAGGGATACATACTCTTTTTTTCCAAGCTAGAGGTCGAATTTTGGCCTTATTTTTTGCAGGTATGCTTATAAAAATGGGATCTAGGGGAAGAAAAATTTGCAGAATTTTTCACCTTACCATTTTTTTATATCAATTTTCATAGTGGAAAACCGAAACAATTCCCTAAAAATGGAAAATGGGTCTAGCCATCGAATTATGAGCTGATTTTTTGCAGCCGTCATACTTATAATATTCCCAATGTTTCCACCAAGTTTCGTGGCATTTCATGAAGGTGGTGATTTTTCATGATTTTCCAGCACAAGACATTCTTTTTACTAGGGAGACATACTCTTTTTTTCCAAGATAGATGTTGAATTTTGGCCTTATTTTTTGCAGGGATGCTTTTAAAAATGGGAGCTAGGGGACGAAAAATTTACAGAATTTTTCACCTTACCATTTTTTTTTATCAATTTTCAAAGTGGAAAACCGAAACAATTCCCAAAAAATGGAAAATGCGTCTAGCCATCGAATTTTGAGCTGATTGTTTTTCAGTCACCATACTTATAATATTCCCAAGGTTTCCACCAAGTTTCGTAGCATTTCATGAAGGTGGTGATTTTTCATGATTTTCCAGCACAAGACATCCTTTTTGCTGGGGAGACATACTCTTTTTTTCCATGCTACAGGTCGAATTTTGTCCTTATTTTTAGCAGGGATGCTTATAAAAATGGGAGCTAGGGGACGAAAAATTTACAGAATTTTTCACCTTTTTTTTTATCAATTTTCAAAGTGGAAAACCGAAACAATTCCCAAGAAATGGAAAATGGGTCTACCCATCGAATTTTGAGCTGATTTTTTAGCAGGCACCATACTTATAATATTCCCAAGGTTTCCACCAAGTTTCATGGCATTTCATGAAGGTGGTGATTTTTCATGATTTTCCAACACAAGACATCCTTTTTGCTGGGGAGACATACTATTTTTTTCCATGATAGTGGTCGATTTTTGGCCTTATTTTTAGCAGGGATGCTTATAAAAATGGGATTTAGGGGACCAAAAATTTACAGAATTTTTCACCTTACCATTTTTTTTATAAATTTTCAAAGTGGAAAACCGAAACAATTCCCAAAAAATGGAAAATGGGTCTAGCCAACGAATTTTGAGCTAATTTTTTTTTTGCAGGCAGCATACTTATAATATTCCCAAGGTTTCCACCAAGTTTCATGGCATTTCATGAAGGTGGTGATTTTTCATGATTTTCCAGCACAAGACAACCTTTTTGCTGGGGAGACATACTCTTTTTTTCCAAGCTAGAGATCGAATTTTGGCCTTATTTTTTGCAGGGATGCTTATACAAATAGGAGCTAGGGGAAGAAAAATTTACAGAATTTTTCACCTTACCATTTTTTTATATCAATTTTCATAGTGGAAAACCGAAACAATACCCTAAAAATGGAAAATGGATCTAGCCATCGAATTATGAGCTGATTTTTTGCAGACGCCATACTTATAATATTCCCAATGTTTCCACCTAGTTTCGTGGCATTTCATGAAGGTGGTGATTTTTTATGATATTCTAGCACAAGACATTCTTTTTGCTGGGGAGACAATTTCCAAGCTAGAGGTCGAATTTTGGCATTATTTTTAGCAGGGATGCTTATAAAAATGGGATTTAGGGGACCAAAAATTTACAGAATTTTTCACCTTACCATTTTTTTTTATCAATTTTCAAAGTGGAAAACCGAAACAATTCCCAAAAAATGGAAAATGGGTCTAGCCATCGAATTTTGAGCTGATTTTTTGCAGGCACCATACCTATTATATTCCCAAGGTTTCTACCAAGTTTCGTGGCATTTAATGTTGGTGGTGATTTTTCATGAATTTCCAGCACAAAACATCTTTTTTGCAGGGGAGGCATACTCTTTTTTTTCCAAGCTAGAGGTCGAATATTGGCCTTATTTTTTGCAGTGATGCTTATAAAAATGGGAGCTAGGGGACGAAAAATTTACAGAATTTTTCACCTTACCATTTTTTTTATCAATTTTCAAAGTGGAAAATCGAAACAATTCCCAAAAAATGGAAAATGGGTCTAGCCATCGAATTTTGAGCTGATTTTTTGCTGGCACCATACTTATAATATTCCCAAGGTTTCCACCAAGTTTCATGGCATTTCATGAAGGTGGTGATTTTTCATGATTTTCCAACACAAGACATCCTTTTTGCTGGGGAGACATACTCTTTTTTTGCATGCTAGTGGTCGATTTTTGGCCTTATTTTTAGCAGGGATGCTTATAAAAATGGGATTTATGGGACCAAAAATTTACAGAATTTTTCACCTTACCATTTTTTTTATCAATTTTCAAAGTGGCAAACCGAAACAATTCCCAAAAAATGGAAAATGGGTCTAGCCAACGAATTTTGAGCTGATTTTTTTGCAGGCAGCAAACTTATAATATTCCCAAGGTTTCCACCAAGTTTCATGGCATTTCATGAAGGTGGTTATTTTTCATGATTTTCCTGCACAAGACATCCTTTTTGCTGGGGAGACATACTCTTTTTATCCATTCTAGTGGTCGAATTTTGGCCTTATTTTTTGCAGGGATGCTTATACAAATAGGAGCTAGGGGAAGAATAATATACAGAATTTTTCACCTTACCATTTTTTTATATCAATTTTCATAGTGGAAAACCGAAACAATTCCCTAAAAATGGAAAATGAATCTAGCCATCGAATTATGAGCTGATTTGTTGCAGACGCCATACTTATAATATTACCAATGTTTCCACCTAGTTTCGTGGCATTTCATGAAGGTGGTGATTTTTGATGATTTTCCCGCACAAGACATTCTTTTTGCTGGGGAGACAATTTCCAAGCTAGAGGTCGAATTTTGGCCTTATTTTTAGCAGGGATGCTTATAAAAATGGGATTTAGGGGACCAAAAATTTACAGAATTTTTCACCTTACCATTTTTTTTATCAATTTTCAAAGTGGAAAACCGAAACAATTCCCAAAAAATGGAAAATGGGTCTAGCCATCAAATTTTGAGCTGATTTTTTGAAGGCACCATACCTATTATATTCCCAAGGTTTCTACCAAGTTTCGTGGCATTTAATATTGGTGGTGATTTTTCATGAATTTCCAACACAAGACATCTTTTTTGCTGGGGAGACATACTCTTTTTTTCCAAGCTAGAGGTCGAATTTTGGCCTTATTTTTTGCAGGCATGCTTATAAAAATGGGATTTAGGGGACCAAAAATTTACAGAATTTTTCACCTTACCATTTTGTTTTTATCCATTTTCAAAGTGGAAAACCGAAACAATTCCCAAAAAATGGAAAATGGGTCTAGCCATCGAATTTTAAGCTGATTTTTTGCAGGCACCATACCTATTATATTCCCAAGGTTTCTACCAAGTTTCGTGGCATTTAATGTTGGTGGTGATTTTTCATGAATTTCCAGCACAAGACATCTTTTTTGCAGGGGAGACATACTCTTTTTTTTCCAAGCTAGAGGTCGAATATTGGCCTTATTTTTTTGCAGGGATGCTTATAAAAATGGGAGCTAGGGGACGAAAAATTTACAGAATTTTTCACCTTACCATTTTTTTTTTTCAATTTTCAAAGTGGAAAACCGAAACAATTCCCAAAAAATGGAAAATGGGTCTAGCCATCGTATTTTGAGCTGATTTTTTCTGGTGCCATACTTATAAAATTCTAAAGGTTTCCACCAAGTTTCGTGGCATTTCATGTAGGTGGTGATTTTTCATGATTTTCCAGCACAAGACATCCTTTTTGCTGGGCAGACATACTCTTTTTTTCCAAGCTAGATGTCGAATTTTGGCCTTATTTTTTTGCAGGAATGCTTATACAAATAGGAGCTAGGGGAAGAAAAATATACAGAATTTTTCACGTTACCATTTTTTATATCAATTTTCATAGTTGAAAACCGAAACAATTCCCTAAAAATGGAAAATGGGTCTAGCCATCGAATTACCAGCTGATTTTTTGCAGGTGCCATACTTATAATATTCCCAATGTTTCCACCAAGTTTCGTGGCATTTCATGAAGGTGAAGATTTTTCATAATTTTCCAGCACAAGACATTCTTATTGCTGGGGAGACTTACGCTTTTTTTCCAAGCTAGAGGTCGAATTTTGACCTTATTGTTTGCAGGGATGCTTATACAAATAGGAGCTAGGGGAAGAAAAATATGCAGAATTTTTCACCTTACCATTGTTTTATATCAATTTTCATAGTGGAAAACCGAAACAATTCCCTAAAAATGGAAAATGGGTCTAGCCATCGAATTATGAGATGATTTTTTGCAGGCGCCATACTTATAATATTCCCAATGTTTCCAAATAGTTTCGTGACATTTCATGAAGGTGGTGATTTT
This sequence comes from Sophora flavescens, assembly GCA_030762895.1. Taxonomy (NCBI): domain Eukaryota; kingdom Viridiplantae; phylum Streptophyta; class Magnoliopsida; order Fabales; family Fabaceae; genus Sophora; species Sophora flavescens. Next base: position 544,928 of record JAUPTC010000024.1, read on the forward strand.
TCATGATTTTCCAGCACAAGACATTCTTTTTGCTGGGGAGACATACTCTTTTTTTCCAAGCTAGAGGTCGAATTTTGGCCTTATTTTTTGTAGGGATGCTTTTAAAAATGGCAGGTAGTGGACTAATAATTTACCGATTTTTTCACCTTACCATTTGTTTTTATCAATTTTCAAAGTGGAAAACCGAAACAATTCCCTAAAAATGGAAAATGGGTCTAGCCATCGAATTTTGAGCTGATTTTCTGCAGCCACCGTACTTATAATATTCCCAAGGTTTCCACCAAGTTTCATGGCATTTCATGAAGGTGGTGATTTTTCATGATTTTCCAGCACAAGACATCCTTTTTACTGGTGAGACATACTCTTTTTTTCCATGCTAGTGGTCGAATTTTGGCCTTATTTTTAGCAGGGATGCTTATAAAAATGGGATTTAGGGGACCAAAAATTTACAGAATTTTTCACCTTACCATTTTTTTTATATCAATTTTCAAAGTGGAAAATCGAAACAATTCCCAAAAAATGGGAAATGGGTCTAGCCATCGAATTTTGAGCTGATTTTTTGCAGGCACCATACCTATTATATTCCCAAGGTTTCTACCAAGTTTCGTGGCATTTAATGTTGGTGGTGATTTTTCATGAATTTCCAACACAAGACATCTTTTTTGCTGGGGAGACATACTCTTTTTTTCCAAGCTAGAGGTCGAATATTGGCCTTATTTTTTGCAGGGATGCTTATAAAAATGGGAGCTAGGGGACGAAAAATTTACAGAATTTTTCACCTTACCATTTTTTTTATCAATTTTCAAAGTGGAAAACCGAAACAATTCCCTAAAAATGGAAAATGGGTCTAGCCATCGTATTTTGAGCTGATTTTTTGCAGGTGACATACTTATAATATTCCCAATGTTTCCACCAAGTTTCGTGATATTTCATGAAGGTGGTGATTTTTCATGATTTTCCAGCACAAGACATCCTTTTTGCTGGGGAGACATACTCTTTTTTTCCATGCTAGTGGTCGAATTTTGGCCTTATTTTTAGCAGGGATGCTTTATCAAAATGGGATTTAGGGGACCAAAAATTTACATAATTTTTCACCTTACCATTTTTTTTTATCAATTTTCAAAGTAGAAAACCGAAACAATTCCCAAAAAATGGAAAATGGGTCTACCCATCGAATTTTGAGCTGATTTTTTGCAGGCACCATACCTATAATATTCCAAAGGTTTCCACCAAGTTTCGTGGTATTTAATGTTGGTGGTGATATTTCATTTATTTCCAGCACAAGACATCTTTTTTGCTGGGGGAGACATACTCTTTTTTTCCAAGCTAGAGGTCGAATTTTGGCCTTATTTTTTGCAGGGATGCTTATAAAAATGGGACCTAGGGGACGAAAAATTTACAGAATTTTTCACCATACCATATTTTTTTAATCAATTTTCAAAGAGGTAAACTGAAACAATTCCCTAAAAATGGAAAATGGGTCTAGCCATCGAATTTTGAGCTGATTTTTTGCAGGCACCATACTTATAATATTCCCAAGGTTTCCACCAAGTTTCATGGCATTTCATGAAGGTGGTGATTTTTCATGATTTTCCAGCACAAGACATTCTTTTTGCTGGGGAGACATACTCTTTTTTTTCCATGCTAGTGGTCGAATTTTGGCCTTATTTTTAGCAGGGATGCTTATAAAAATGGGATTTAGGGGACCAAACATTTACAGAATTTTTCACCTTACCATTTTTTTTATCAATTTTCAAAGTGGAAAACCGAAACAATTCCCAAAAAATGGAAAATGGTACTAGCCAACGAATTTTGAGCTGATTTTTTTGCAGGCAACATACTTATAATATTCCCAAGGTTTCCACCAAGTTTCATGGCATTTCATGAAGGTGGTTATTTTTCATGATTTTCCTGCACAAGACATCCTTTTTGTTGGGGAGACATACTCTTTTTATCCATTCTAGTGGTCGAATTTTGGCCTTATTTTTTGCAGGGATGCTTATAAAAATGGGAGCTAGGGGACGAAAAATTTACAGAATTTTTCACCTTACCATTTTTTTTTATCAATTTTCAAAGTGGAAAACCGAAACAATTCCCAAAAAATGGAAAATGGGTCTAGCCATCGTATTTTGAGCTGATTTTTTGCAGGTGCCATACTTATAAAATTCTCAAGGTTTCCACCAAGTTTCGTGGCATTTCATGTAGGTGGTGATTTTTCATGATTTTCCAGCACAAGACATCCTTTTTGCTGGGCAGACATACTCTTTTTTTCCAAGCTAGAGGTCGAATTTTGGCCTTATTTTTTGCAGGGATGCTTATACAAATAGGAGCTAGGGGAAGAAAAATATACAAAATTTTTCACGTTACCATTTTTTTATATCAATTTTCATAGTGGAAAACCGAAACAATTCCCTAAAAATGGAAAATGGGTCTAGCCATCGAATTACCAGCTGATTTTTTGCAGGTGCCATACTTATAATATTCCCAATGTTTCCACCAAGTTTCGTGGCATTTCATGAAGGTGATGATTTTTCATGATTTTCCAGCACAAGACATCCTTTTTGCGGGGGAGACATACTCTTTTTTTCCATGCTAGTGGTCGAATTTTGGCCTTATTTTTAGTAGGGATGCTTTATCAAAATGGGATTTAGGGGACCAAAAATTTACAGAATTTTTCACCTTACCATTTTTTTTTTATCAATTTTCAAAGTGGAAAACCGAAACAATTCCCAAAAAATGGAAAATGGGTCTACCCATCGAATTTTGAGCTGATTTTTTGCAGGCACCATACCTATAATATTCCAAAGGTTTCCACCAAGTTTCGTGGTATTTAATGTTGGTGGTGATTTTTCATTTATTTCCAGCACAAGACATCTTTTTTGCTGGGGAGACATACTCTTTTTTTCCAAGCTAGAGGTCGAATTTTGGCCTTATTTTTTGCAGGGATGCTTATAAAAATGGGAGCTAGGGGACGAAAAATTTACAGAATTTTTCACCTTACCATATTTTTTAATCAATTTTCAAAGTGGAAAACAGAAACAATTCCCAAAAAATGGAAAATGTGTCTAGCCATCGAATTTTGAGCTAATTTTTTGCAGGAACCATACTTATAATATTCCCAAGGTTTCCACCAAGTTTCATGGCATTTCATGAAGGTGGTGATTTTTCATGATTTTCCAGCACAAGACATCCTTTTTGCTGAGCAGACATACTCTTTTTTTCCATGCTAGTGGTCGAATTGTGGCCTTATTTTTAGCAGGGATGCTTATAAAAATGGGATTTAGGGGACCAAAAATTTACAGAATTTTTCACCTTACCATTTTTTTTATCAATTTTCAAAGTGGAAAACCGAAACAATTCCCAAAAAATGGAAAATGGGTCTAGCCATCGAATTTTAAGCTGATTTTTTGCAGGCACCATACCTATTATATTCCCAAGGTTTCTACCAAGTTTCGTGGCATTTAATGTTGGTGGTGATTTTTCATGAATTTCCAGCACAAGACATCTTTTTTGCAGGGGAGACATACTCTTTTTTTTCCAAGCTAGAGGTCGAATATTGGCCTTATTTTTTTGCAGGGATGCTTATAAAAATGGGAGCTAGGGGACGAAAAATTTACAGAATTTTTCACCTTACCATTTTTTTTATCAATTTTCAAAGTGGAAAACTGAAACAATTCCCAAAAAATGGAAAATGGGTCTAGCCATCGTATTTTGAGCTTATTTTTTGCTGGTGCCATACTTATAAAATTCTAAAGGTTTCCACCAAGTTTCGTGGCATTTCATGTAGGTGGTGATTTTTCATGATTTTCCAGCACAAGACATCCTTTTTGCTGGGCAGACATACTCTTTTTTTCCAAGCTAGATGTCAAATTTTGGCCTTATTTTTTGCAGGAATGCTTATACAAATAGGAGCTAGGGGAAGAAAAATATACAGAATTTTTCACGTTACCATTTTTTATATCAATTTTCATAGTGGAGAACCAAAACAATTCCCTAAAAATGGAAAATGGGTCTACCCATCGAATTACCAGCTGATTTTTTGCAGGTGCCATACTTATAATATTCCCAATGTTTCCACCAAGTTTCGTGGCATTTCATGAAGGTGATGATTTTTCATAATTTTCCAGCACAAGACATTCTTTTTGCTGGGGAGACTTACGCTTTTTTTCCAAGCTAGAGGTCGAATTTTGACCTTATTTTTTGCAGGGATGCTTATACAAATAGGAGCTAGGGGAAGAAAAATATGCAGAATTTTTCACCTTACCATTGTTTTATATCAATTTTCATAGTGGAAAACCGAAACAATTCCATAAAAATGGAAAATGGGTCTAGCCATCGAATTATGAGATGATTTTTTGCAGGCGCCATTCTTATAATATTTCCAATGTTTCCAAAAAGTTTCGTGACATTTCATGAAGGTGGTGATTTTTCATGATTTTCCAGCACAAGACATTCTTTTTGCTGGGGAGACATTCTCTTTTTTTCCAAGCTAGAGGTCGAATTTTGGCCTTATTTTTTGTAGGGATGCTTTTAAAAATGGGAGCTAGTGGACGAAAAATTTACCGATTTTTTCACCTTACCATTTGTTTTTATCAATTTTCACAGTGGAAAACCGAAACAATTCCCTAAAAATGGAAAATGGGTCTAGCCATCGAATTTTGAGCTGATTTTCTGCAGGCACCGTACTTATAATATTCCCAAGGTTTCCACCAAGTTTGATGGCATTTCATGAAGGTGGTGATTTTTCATGATTTTCCAGCACAAGACATCCTTTTTGCTGGGGAGACATACTCTTTTTTTCCATGCTAGTGGTCGAATTTTGGCCTTATTTTTAGCAGGGATGCTTATAAAAATGGGATTTAGGGGACCGAAAATGTACAGAATTTTTCACCTTACCATTTTTTTTATATCAATTTTCAAAGTGGAAAATCGAAACAATTCCCAAAAAATGGGAAATGGGTCTATCCATCGAATTTTGAGCTGATTTTTTGCAGGAACCATACCTATTATATTCCCAAGGTTTCTACCAAGTTTCGTGGCATTTAATGTTGGTGGTGATTTTTCATGAATTTCCAACACAAGACATCTTTTTTGCTGGGGAGACATACTCTTTTTTTCCAAGCTAGAGGTCGAATTTTGGCCTTATTTTTAGCAGGGATGCTTATAAAAATGGGATTTAGGGGACCAAAAATTTACAGAATTTTTCACCTTACCATTTTTTTTATCAATTTTCAAAGTGGAAAACCGAAACAATTCCCAAAAAATGGAAAATGGGTCTAGCCATCGAATTTTAAGCTGATTTTTTGCAGGCACCATACCTATTATATTCCCAAGGTTTCTACCAAGTTTCGTGGCATTTAATGTTGGTGGTGATTTTTCATGAATTTCCAGCACAAGACATCTTTTTTGCAGGGGAGACATACTCTTTTTTTTCCAAGCTAGAGGTGGAATATTGGCCTTATTTTTTTGCAGGGATGCTTATAAAAATGGGAGCTAGGGGACGAAAAATTTACAGAATTTTTCACCTTACCATTTTTTTTTTCAATTTTCAAAGTGGAAAACCGAAACAATTCCCAAAAAATGGAAAATGGGTCTAGCCATCGTATTTTGAGCTGATTTTTTCTGGTGCCATACTTATAAAATTCTAAAGGTTTCCACCAAGTTTCGTGGCATTTCATGTAGGTGGTGATTTTTCATGATTTTCCAGCACAAGACATCCTTTTTGCTGGGCAGACATACTCTTTTTTTCCAAGCTAGATGTCGAATTTTGGCCTTATTTTTTTGCAGGAATGCTTATACAAATAGGAGCTAGGGGAAGAAAAATATACAGAATTTTTCACGTTACCATTTTTTATATCAATTTTCATAGTTGAAAACCGAAACAATTCCCTAAAAATGGAAAATGGGTCTAGCCATCGAATTACCAGCTGATTTTTTGCAGGTGCCATACTTATAATATTCCCAATGTTTCCACCAAGTTTCGTGGCATTTCATGAAGGTGAAGATTTTTCATAATTTTCCAGCACAAGACATTCTTATTGCTGGGGAGACTTACGCTTTTTTTCCAAGCTAGAGGTCGAATTTTGACCTTATTGTTTGCAGGGATGCTTATACAAATAGGAGCTAGGGGAAGAAAAATATGCAGAATTTTTCACCTTACCATTGTTTTATATCAATTTTCATAGTGGAAAACCGAAACAATTCCCTAAAAATGGAAAATGGGTCTAGCCATCGAATTATGAGATGATTTTTTGCAGGCGCCATACTTATAATATTCCCAATGTTTCCAAATAGTTTCGTGACATTTCATGAAGGTGGTGATTTTTCATGATTTTCCAGCACAAGACATTCTTTTTGCTGGGGAGACATACTCTTTTTTTCCAAGCTAGAGGTCGAATTTTGGCCTTATTTTTTGTAGGGATGCTTTTAAAAATGGGAGCTAGTGGACGAAAAATTTACCGATTTTTTCACCTTACCATTTGTTTTTATCAATTTTCAAAGTGGAAAACCGAAACAATTCCCTAAAAATGAAAATGGGTCTAGCCATCGAATTTTGAGCTGATTTTCTGCAGCCACCGTACTTATAATATTCCCAAGGTTTCCACCAAGTTTCATGGCATTTCATGAAGGTGGTGATTTTTCATGATTTTCCAGCACAAGACATCCTTTTTACTGGTGAGACATACTCTTTTTTTCCATGCTAGTGGTCGAATTTTGGCCTTATTTTTAGCAGGGATGCTTATAAAAATGGGATTTAGGGGACCAAAAATTTACAGAATTTTTCACCTTACCATTTTTTTTATATCAATTTTCAAAGTGGAAAACCGAAACAATTCCCAAAAAATGGGAAATGGGTCTAGCTATCGAATTTTGAGCTGATTTTTTGCAGGCACCATACCTATAATATTCCCAAGGTTTCTACCAAGTTTCGTGGCATTTAATGTTGGTGGTGATTTTTCATGAATTTCCAACACAAGACATCTTTTTTGCTGGGGAGACATACTCTTTTTTTCCAAGCTAGAGGTCGAATATTGGCCTTATTTTTTGCAGGGATGCTTATAAAAATGGGAGCTAGGGGACGAAAAATTTACAGAATTTTTCACCTTACCATTTTTTTTATCAATTTTCAAAGTGGAAAACCGAAACAATTCCCTAAAAATGGAAAATGGGTCTAGCCATCGTATTTTGAGCTGATTTTTTGCAGGTGACATACTTATAATATTCCCAATGTTTCCACCAAGTTTCGTGGCATTTCATGAAGGTGGTGATTTTTCATGATTTTCCAGCACAAGACATCCTTTTTGCTGGGGAGACATACTCTTTTTTTCCATGCTAGTGGTCGAATTTTGGCCTTATTTTTAGCAGGGATGCTTTATCAAAATGGGATTTAGGGGACCAAAAATTTACATAATTTTTCACCTTACCATTTTTTTTTATCAATTTTCAAAGTAGAAAACCGAAACAATTCCCAAAAAATGGAAAATGGGTCTACCCATCGAATTTTGAGCTGATTTTTTGCAGGCACCATACCTATAATATTCCAAAGGTTTCCACCAAGTTTCTTGGTATTTAATGTTGGTGGTGATATTTCATTTATTTCCAGCACAAGACATCTTTTTTGCTGGGGGAGACATACTCTTTTTTTCCAAGCTAGAGGTCGAATTTTGGCCTTATTTTTTGCAGGGATGCTTATAAAAATGGGACCTAGGGGACGAAAAATTTACAGAATTTTTCACCATACCATATTTTTTTAATCAATTTTCAAAGAGGTAAACTGAAACAATTCCCAAAAAATGGAAAATGGGTCTAGCCATCGAATTTTGAGCTGATTTTTTGCAGGCACCATACTTATAATATTCCCAAGGTTTCCACCAAGTTTCATGGCATTTCATGAAGGTGGTGATTTTTCATGATTTTCCAGCACAAGGCATCCTTTTTGCTGGGGAGACATACTCTTTTTTTCCATGCTAAATGTCGAATTTTGGCCTTATTTTTATCAGGGATGCTTATAAAAATGGGATTTAGGGGACCAAAAATTTACAGAATTTTTCACCTTACCATTTGTTTTTATCAATTTTCAAAGTGGAAAACCGAAACAATTCCCAAAAAATGGAAAATGGGTCTAGCCATCGAATTTTAAGCTGATTTTTTGCAGGCACCATACCTATTATATTCCCAAGGTTTCTACCAAGTTTCGTGGTATTTAATGTTGGTGGTGATTTTTCATGAATTTCCAGCACAAGACATCTTTTTTGCAGGGGAGACATACTCTTTTTTTTCCATGCTAGAGGTCGAATATTGGCCTTATTTTTTTGCAGGGATGCTTATAAAAATGGGAGCTAGGGGACGAAAAATTTACAGAATTTTTCACCTTACCATTTTTTTTATCAATTTTCAAAGTGGAAAACCGAAACAATTCCCAAAAAATGGAAAATGGGTCTAGCCATCGTATTTTGAGCTGATTTTTTGCTGGTGCCATACTTATAAAATTCTAAAGGTTTCCACCAAGTTTCGTGGCATTTCATGTAGGTGGTGATTTTTCATGATTTTCCAGCACAAGACATCCTTTTTGCTGGGCAGACATACTCTTTTTTTCCAAGCTAGATGTCGAATTTTGGCCTTATTTTTTGCAGGAATGCTTATACAAATAGGAGCTAGGGGAAGAAAAATATACAGAATTTTTCACGTTACCATTTTTTATATCAATTTTCATAGTGGAAAACCGAAACAATTCCCTAAAAATGGAAAATGGGTCTAGCCATCGAATTACCAGCTGATTTTTTGCAGGTGCCAAACTTATAATATTCCCAATGTTTCCACCAAGTTTCGTGGCATTTCATGAAGGTGATGATTTTTCATAATTTTCCAGCACAAGACATTCTTTTTGCTGGGGAGACTTACGCTTTTTTTCCAAGCTAGAGGTCGAATTTTGACCTTATTTTTTGCAGGGATGCTTATACAAATAGGAGCTAGGGGAAGAAAAATATGCAGAATTTTTCACCTTACCATTTGTTTATATCAATTTTCATTGTGGAAAACCGAAACAATTCCCTAAAAATGGAAAATGGGTCTAGCCATCGAATTATGAGATGATTTTTTGCAGGCGCCATACTTATAATATTCCCAATGTTTCCAAAAAGTTTCGTGCCATTTCATGAAGGTGGTGATTTTTCATGATTTTCCAGCACAAGACATTCTTTTTGCTGGGGAGACATACTCTTTTTTTCCAAGCTAGAGGTCGAATTTTGGCGTTATTTTTTGTAGGGATGCTTTTAAAAATGGGAGCTAGTGGACGAAAAATTTACCGATTTTTTCACCTTACCATTTGTTTTTATCAATTTTCAAAGTGGAAAACCGAAACAATTCCCTAAAAATGAAAATGGGTCTAGCCATCGAATTTTGAGCTGATTTTCTGCAGGCACCGTACTTATAATATTCCCAAGGTTTCCACCAAGTTTCATGGCATTTCATGAAGGTGGTGATTTTTCATGATTTTCCAGCACAAGACATCCTTTTTGCTGGGGAGACATACTCTTTTTTTCCATGCTAGTGGTCGAATTTTGGCCTTATTTTTAGCAGGGATGCTTATAAAAATGGGATTTAGGGGACCAAAAATTTACAGAATTTTTCACCTTACCATTTTTTTTATATCAATTTTCAAAGTGGAAAACCGAAACAATTCCCAAAAAATGGGAAATGGGTCTAGCTATCAAATTTTGAGCTGATTTTTTGCAGGCACCATACCTATAATATTCCCAAGGTTTCTACCAAGTTTCGTGGCATTTAATGTTGGTGGTGATTTTACATGAATTTCCAACACAAGACATCTTTTTTGCTGGGGAGACATACTCTTTTTTTCGAAGCTAGAGGTCGAATATTGGCCTTATTTTTTGCAGGGATGCTTATAAAAATGGGAGCTAGGGGGCGAAAAATTTACAGAATTTTTCACCTTACCATTTTTTTTATCAATTTTCAAAGTGGAAAACCGAAACAATTCCCAAAAAATGGAAAATGGGTCTAGTCATCGTATTTTGAGCTGATTTTTTGCAGGTGCCATACTTATAATATTCCCAATGTTTCCACCAAGTTTCGTGGCATTTCATGAAGGTGGTGATTTTTCATGATTTTCCAGCACAAGACATCCTTTTTGCTGGGGAGACATACTCTTTTTTTCCATGCTAGTGGTCGAATTTTGGCCTTATTTTTAGCAGGGATGCTTTATCAAAATGGGATTTAGGGGCCCAAAAATTTACATAATTTTTCACCTTACCATTTTTTTTATCAATTTTCAAAGTAGAAAACCGAAACAATTCCCAAAAAATGGAAAATAGGTCTACCCATCGAATTTTGAGCTGATTTTTTGCAGGCACCATACCTATAATATTCCAAAGGTTTCCACCAAGTTTCGTGGTATTTAATGTTGGTGGTGATATTTCATTTATTTCCAGCACAAGACATCTTTTTTGCTGGGGGAGACATACTCTTTTTTTCCAAGCTAGAGGTCGAATTTTGGCCTTATTTTTTGCAGGGATGCTTATAAAAATGGGACCTAGGGGATGAAAAATTTACAGAATTTTTCACCATACCATATTTTTTAATCAATTTTCAAAGAGGAAAACTGAAACAATTCCCAAAAAATGGAAAATGGGTCTAGCCATCGAATTTTGAGCTGATTTTTTGCAGGCACCATACTTATAATATTCCCAAGGTTTCCACCAAGTTTCATGGCATTTCATGAAGGTGGTGATTTTTCATGATTTTCCTGCACAAGGCATCCTTTTTGCTGGGGAGACATACTCTTTTTTTCCATGCTAAATGTCGAATTTTGGCCTTATTTTTAGCAGGGATGCTTATAAAAATGGGATTTAGGGGACCAAAAATTTACAGAATTTTTCACCTTACCATTTGTTTTTATCAATTTTCAAAGTGGAAAACCGAAACAATTCCCAAAAAATGGAAAATGGGTCTAGCCATCGAATTTTAAGCTGATTTTTTGCAGGCACCATACCTATTATATTCCCAAGGTTTCTACCAAGTTTCGTGGCATTTAATGTTGGTGGTGATTTTTCATGAATTTCCAGCACAAGACATCTTTTTTGCAGGGGAGACATACTCTTTTTTTTCCATGCTAGAGGTCGAATATTGGCCTTATTTTTTTTGCAGGGATGCTTATAAAAATGGGAGCTAGGGGACGAAAAATTTACAGAATTTTTCACCTTACCATTTTTTTTTATCAATTTTCAAAGTGGAAAACCGAAACAATTCCCAAAAAATGGAAAATGGGTCTAGCCATCGTATTTTGAGCTGATTTTTTGCTGGTGCCATACTTATAAAATTCTAAAGGTTTCCACCAAGTATCGTGGCATTTCATGTAGATGGTGATTTTTCATGATTTTCCAGCACAAGACATCCTTTTTGCTGGGCAGACATACTCTTTTTTTCCAAGCTAGATGTCGAATTTTGGCCTTATTTTTTGCAGGAATGCTTATACAAATAGGAGCTAGGGAAAGAAAAATATGCAGAATTTTTCACGTTACCATTTTTTATATCAATTTTCATAGTGGAAAACCGAAACAATTCCCTAAAAATGGAAAATGGGTCTAGCCATCGAATTACCAGCTGATTTTTTGCAGGTGCCATACTTATAATATTCCCAATGTTTCCACCAAGTTTCGTGGCATTTCATGAAGGTGATGATTTTTCATAATTTTCCAGCACAAGACATTCTTTTTGCTGGGGAGACTTACGCTTTTTTTCCAAGCTAGAGGTCGAATTTTTACCTTATTTTTTGCAGGGATGCTTATACAAATAGGAGCTAGGGGAAGAAAAATATGCAGAATTTTTCACCTTACCATTTGTTTATATCAATTTTCATAGTGGAAAACCGAAACAATTCCCTAAAAATGGAAAATGGGTCTAGCCATCGAATTATGAGATGATTTTTTGCAGGCGCCATACTTATAATATTCCCAATGTTTTCAAAAAGTTTCGTGACATTTCATGAAGGTGGTGATTTTTCATGATTTTCCAGCACAAGACATTCTTTTTGCTGGGGAGACATACTCTTTTTTTCCAAGCTAGAGGTCGAATTTTGGCCTTATTTTTTGTAGGGATGCTTTTAAAAATGGGAGCTAGTGGACGAAAAATTTACCGAATTTTTCACCTTACCATTTGTTTTTATCAATTTTCAAAGTGGAAAACCGAAACAATTCCCTGAAAATGGAAAATGGGTCTAGCCATCGAATTTTGAGCTGATTTTTTGCAGGCACCGTACTTATAATATTCCGAAGGTTTCCACCAAGTTTCATGGCATTTCATGAAGGTGGTGATTTTTCATGATTTTCCAGCACAAGACATCCTTTTTGCTGGGGAGACATACTCTTTTTTTCCATGCTAGTGGTCGAATTTTGGCCTTATTTTTAGCAGGGATGCTTATAAAAATGGGATTTAGGGGACCAAAAATTTACAGAATTTTTCACCATACCATTTTTTTTATATCAATTTTCAAAGTGGAAAACCGAAACAATTCCCAAAAAATGGGAAATGGGTCTAGCCATCGAATTTTGAGCTGATTTTTTGCAGGCACCATACCTATAATATTCCCAAGGTTTCTACCAAGTTTCGTGGCATTTAATGTTGGTGGTGATTTTTCATGAATTTCCAGCACAAGACATCTTTTTTGCTGGGGAGACATACTCTTTTTTTCAAAGCTAGAGGTCGAATATTGGCCTTATTTTTTGCATGGATGCTTATAAAAATGGGAGCTAGGGGGCGAAAAATTTACAGAATTTTTCACCTTACCATTTTTTTAATCAATTTTCAAAGTGGAAAACCGAAACAATTCCCAAAAAATAGAAAATGGGTCTAGCCATCGTATTTTGAGCTGATTTTTTGCAGGTGCCATACTTATAAAATTCTAAAGGTTTCCACCAAGTTTCGTGGCATTTCATGTAGGTGGTGATTTTTCATGATTTTCCAGCACAAGACATCTTTTTGCTGGGCAGACATACTCTTTTTTTCCAAGCTAGAGGTCGAATTTTGGCCTTATTTTTTGCAGGAATGCTTATACAATTAGGAGCTAGGGGAAGAAAAATATACAAAATTTTTCACGTTACCATTTTTTTATATCAATTTTCATAGTGAAAAACCGAAACAATTCCCTAAAAATGGAAAATGGGTCTCGCCATCGAATTATGAGCTGATTTTTTGCAGGTACCATGTTTATAATATTCCCAATACTTCCACCAAGTTTCGTGGCATTTCATGAAGGTGATGATTTTTCATGATTTTCCAGCACAAGACATTCTTTTTGCTGGGGAGACATACTCTTTTATTCCAAGCTAGAGGTCGAATTTTGGCCTATTTTTTTTGCAGGGATGCTTTTAAAAATGGGAGCTAGAGGACGAATTTTATTCCAAGACATTCTTTCCATTTTTTTTTATAAATTTTCAAAGTGGAAAACCGAAACAATTCCCAAAAAATGGAAAATGGGTCTAGCCAACGAATTTTGAGCTGATTTTTTTTGCAGGCAGCATACTTATAATATTCCCAAGGTTTCCACCAAGTTTCATGGCATATCATGAAGGTGGTGACTTTTCATGATTTTCCAGCACAAGACATCCTTTTTGCTGGGGAGACATACTCTTTTTTTCCATGCTAGTGGTCAAATTTTGGCCTTATTTTTAGCAGGGATGCTTATAAAAATGGGATTTAGGGGTCCAAAAATTTACAGAATTTTTCACCTTACCATTTTTGTTTATCAATTTTCAAAGTGGAAAACCGAAACAATTCCCAAAAAATGGAAAATGGGTCTAGCCATCGAATGTTGAGTTGATTTTTTTGCAGGCACCATACTTATAATATTCCCAAGGTTTCCACCCAGTTTCGTGGCATTTCATGAAGGTGGTGATTTTTCATGATTTTCCAGCACAAGACATCCTTTTTGCTGGGGATATATACTCTTTTTTTCCAAGCTAGAGGTCGAATTTTGGCCTTATTTTTTGCAGGGATGCTTATACAAATAGGAGCTAGGGGACCAAAAATTTACAGAATTTTTCACCTTACCATTTTTTTAATCAATTTTCAAAGTGGAAAACCGAAACAATTCCCAAAAAATGGAAAATGGGTCTAGCCATCGTATTTTGAGCAGATTTTTTGCAGGTGCCATAATTATAAAATTTTCAAGGTTTCCACCAAGTTTCGATGCATTTCATGTAGGTGGTGATTTTTCATTATTTTCCAGCACAAGACATCCTTTTTGCTGGGCAGACATACTCTTTGTTTCCAAGCTAGAGGTCGAATTTTGGTCTTATTTTTTGCAGGGATGCTTATACAAATAGGAGCTAGTGGAAGAAAAATATACAGGATTTTTCACCTTACCATTTTTTTATATCAATTTTCATAGTGGAAAACCGAAACAATTCCCTAAAAATGGAAAATGGATCTAGCCATCGAATTATGAGCTGATTATTTGCAGACGCCATACTTATAATATTCCCAATGTTTCCACCTAGTTTCGTGGCATTTCATGAAGGTGGTGATTTTTGATGATTTTCCAGCACAAGACATTCTTTTTGCTGGGCAGACATACTCTTTGTTTCCAAGCTAGAGGTCGAATTTTGGTCTTATTTTTTGCAGGGATGCTTATACAAATAGGAGCTAGGGGAAGAAAAATATACAGGATTTTTCACCTTACCATTTTTTTATATCAATTTTCATAGTGGAAAACCGAAACAATTCCCTAAAAATGGAAAATGGATCTAGCCATCGAATTATGAGCTGATTATTTGCAGACGCCATACTTATAATATTCCCAATGTTTCCACCTAGTTTCGTGGCATTTCATGAAGGTGGTGATTTTTGATGATTTTCCAGCACAAGACATTCTTTTTGCTGGGGAGACATACTCTTTTTTTCCAAGCTAGAGGTCGAATTTTGGCCTTATTTTTTTGCAGGGATGCTTTTAAAAATGGGATCTAGGGGACTAAAAATTTACAGAATTTTTCACCTTACCATTTTTTTTTATCAATTTTCAAAGTGGAAAACCGAAACAATTCCCAAAAAATGGAAAATGGGTCTAGCCATCGAATTTTGGGCTGATTTTTTTGCAGGCACCATACTTATAATATTCCCAAGGTTCCACCAAGTTTTGTGGCATTTAATGTTGGTGGTGATTTTTCATGATTTTCCAGCACAAGACATCTTTTTTGCTGGGGAGACATACTCTTTTTTTCCAAGCTAGAGGTCGAATTTTGGCCTTATTTTTTGCAGGCATGCTTATAAAAATGGGAGCTAGGGGACGAAAAATTTACAGAATTTTTCACCATACCATTTTTTTTTTCAATTTTCAAAGTGGAAAACCGAAACAATTCCCAAAAAATGGAAAATGGGTCTAGCCATCGTATTTTGATCTGATTTTTTGCAGGCGCCATACTTATAAAATTCCCAAGGTTTTCACCAAGTTTCGTGGTATTTCATATAGGTGGTGATTTTTCATGATTTTCCAGCACAAGACATCCTTTTTGCTGGGCAGACATACTCTTTTTTTCCAAGCTAGAGGTCGAATTTTGGCCTTTTTTTCTGCAGGGATGCTTATACAAATAGGAGCTAGGGGAACAAAAATTTACGGTATTTTTCACCTTACCATTTTTTTATATCAATTTTCATAGTGGAAAACCGAAACAATTCCCTAAAAATGGAAAATGGGCCTAGCCATCGAATTTTGAGCTGATTTTTTGCAGGCACCATACTTATAATATTCCCAATGTTTCCACCAAGTTTCGTAGCTTTTCATGAAGGTCGTGATTTTTCATGATTTTACAGCACAAGACATCCTTTTTGCTGGGGAGACATACTCTTTTTTCCATGCTAGTGGTCGAATTTTGGTCTTATTTTTCTACAGGGATGCTTATAAAAATGGGAGCTAGGGGCCGAAAAATTTAC
>JAUPTC010000024.1:561369-563869 GCA_030762895.1 Sophora flavescens
CACCATGGTCCACCCCCCGAAGCCCGTGCAATGATCCCCAACATTGCACATCGACCTTGCCCACGGCATGGTAGGTGACTCGATCGGGTCATCTTCCGACCGACCGACTCCGTGGGCCGGGGCGGGACCGGGAGGCAGGCGCGGGGAAAAATGTGGGCTTCGGATTGGACCGTTTTTGTGGGGATTTTCCATGGTGTGTTGAGGATTCATGGGTGTAGCTCCTCGACCTTTGTTGTGGATGGACGTTGTGTTAGGTTATGCCCTTCGGGGCGGATCCGCAACACGAAGGGACGCGTGATCTTCCGGATTTGACCAAGGTGGGGGTCCCCAACACCAAACCGATTGAAGGCGCACTGTAAAGGATCCTCGCAATTTGGCTGGCACCCGTTTTAAAAATGTTGGCTTCCGAAATTTTGTCAATTTCGTTTTTAAAAATGTTGGCTTTCGATTTTATCAATTTTGTGGGGTACTCGATGGTGTGACGAGGCTGTGGGTGCGCGGTTCCTCGACCTTGGTTGTGGATGGACGTGGTGTTAGGTGATGCCTTCCGGGGCGGAGCCGAAGCACCAAGGGACGGGTGATCGTCCTAAAGTGGCCTTGTAAGGGGTGCTCAAACACCAGATCGGCTGAAAGCGCATCGGAAAGGATCCTCGCGCTAGGGGTGGCAAATGGATGGATTGGATAAATTTTTATGCGGATTGTAATGGATGGATTGAAAACGATCCATTAATCCATTATGATCCATTAAAAATTCATTAAAAAAATCCAATCCATTCATGATCCATTTAATAAAATCCATCGAATCCATCCATTAACAACTTTTTTATGGATGGATATCCAATCCATCCATAAAAATTATTTTAAAGAATAATTTTTTTGTACAATTAAAATTTTTTATTAGTTTTAAAATATCCTCTCCCATCTATCTGTCTCTCCCCTCTCTCTCCTCTATCTCTCTCTCTTTCCTATCTCTACCCTCTATCTCTCTCTCTTTCATCTCTACCCTCTCTTTCCAAAAGCATGTATAAGAATTGCTGGAGGTAGAGGTAGAGCTGGTAAATCGGGCCGTCCGGTCCCGTCTGGTCTAGCCGGGCTATTGGGCTAAATTAACCTTAATTAAAAATAAAATTATAAATAAAAAAATATAATTTATTTATAATTTAATCCAAATTTATTTTACTGAAAACGAAATAAATTTATTGCTCACAACTTGTCGTCTTTTTGTTATATTAAACACTTCCACAATTACTCTACCAAAAAAAAAAAACACTTCCACTATTCAAGTTCTTTTCGATAAAACAAATCGACCACTACCAGTTACATTATAAAGGCATGCTTCTACATTTTTTTTTTTTTTGAACCAGGCATGCTTTTACAGTTTTACTTAGAATTGATAAGTCTCTGCCTGTTATTTTTCTAGCTAAAGACATGCCAATAGAGATTACAACCAACAACTGGACGTGGTGCAACTAGCTGGGACATTCTTTATAAATAGTGCCTAGTAAGGATGGCAAATGGATGGATCGAATAAATTTTTATTTGGATCTTAATGGATGGATTAAAAACAATCCATTAATCTATTATAATCCATTAAAAATTCATTAAAAAAAATCAAATCCATCAATGACCCATTAAATAAAATCCATATGATCCATCCAAGGCAACGAAAAAAGAAAACGTACGTGATAATAATTAATTAGTTAATACTTAATATAACCAAAAAAAGCAGATAAATAAAATAAAAAAGAGTGAAGAAAAAATAATAGAGAACGGAAGAGAAAATCAGATGGAGTGTTTTTTTTTGTTTACAAATGGAGGTTTTTTTTATTTGGTGAAAAATAATATGAAAAAAATAAATTGGTTTTGGAATGGATAAAAGTTGATCCATTACATTTTTTATTGTTGGTCCAATGGATTTTAAAAAATATTGGATGGATCATAAACCATCCACTAAAAAAATAATCCAATCCATCCAATCCATTTATATTATTTTTTTATAAATGGATGGATTGGATGGATTTTTTCATGGATGGACTGGATGGATGGTGGACAAATGGATCATTTTGACACCCCTACCTCGCGCTATTGTTGCTTTTTAAAAATGTTGGCTTTCGATATTTATCAATTTCGTGGGGTACTCGATGGTGTGGCGAGGCTGTGGTACGGCTCCTCGACCTTGGTTGTGGATGGACGTGGTGTTAGGTGATGCCTTCCGGGGCGGAGCCGAAGCACCAAGAGACGGGTGATCGTCCTGAAGTTGCCTTGTGAGGGGGTGCTCAAACACCAGATCGGCTGAAGGCGCATCGGAAAGGATCCTCGTGATGTTGTTGGTTTTTAAAAATGTTGGCTTCCGATATTTATCAATTTCTTGGTGGGGTACTCGATGGTGTGGCGAGGCTGTGGGTGCGCGGCTCCTCGACCTTGGTTGTGGATGGACGTGGTGTTAGGTGATGCCTTCCGGGGCGGAGCTGAAGCACCAAGAGACGGGTGATCGTCCTGA
>JAUPTC010000024.1:568869-573869 GCA_030762895.1 Sophora flavescens
TCTGATAAGAGAATATGAGCTGTTCATGATGAAGCAAGGAGAATCCATCCAAGACATGCAGAAATGCTTCACTCACATTGTGAACCAGCTTGCTGGTCTGGGTAAGAATATTGATAATGAAGATTTAATTAATAAAGTTCTACGTTGTTTGAGCAGGGAATGGCAGCCGAAGGTGACAACAATTGCTGAATCTAAAGATCTCACCGCAATGAACTTATCGACACTATTTGGAAAATTACAAGAGCATGAACTAGAACTTAGTCGGCTGTCGGAACACGAAGAAAAAGACAAGAAAAAGAAGTTCCTAGCCTTGAAAGCATCCTCCTCCAAAAATGAGGAAGAGAGTGAAAAAGATGAAGAGGAAGACGCTTCAGATGATGAAATGGGAATGCTAGTAAAGAAATTCAAAAGATTTGTGAAAAAGAAAGCTAACTCAAGAAGATCATCAACCTTTCCCAAAAAGAGTTTCAATAAGGGAGATGGTCCAAGCTCCACACCTACTTGCTATGAATGTGGAAAGCCCGGTCACATGAGGTATGATTGTCCTAAATTACAAAAGAAGGACAAATTCGAAAGAAAAGAAAAGAAGGAAAACAAACCTAGAAGAGCTTACATAGCTTGGGATGAAAATGATTTGGATACCACCGATGATTCAGACAATGAGGAAGCTAACTTATGTCTCATGGCTGGCCACGGAAGCGAAGATGAGGTAACCTCTAACTCTTCTTCTTCTTCTTGCTCATATGATGCATTGCATGATGCCTTTCTTGAACTACACAATGACTCTATGAGATTGGCTAAGGCATTAGAAAAATCCAAGAAAATGGTTAATTATTTGCAAAACCAAGTAAATACTTTAACAAAAGAAAGGTTGGAATTAGAGAAGGAAAACTATAGAATTGGATATACTCTAGGAAATCTTACATGAAAAAAGTGCAGTGAATATGAAAAACAAGTAAATGATTTGAAGATCACTCTTGCAAAATTCACCAATGGTAGAGATAACTTGAGTGTTCTTTTGGGAATCCAAAAAGGTGTATATGATAAGGCTGGCTTAGGATATAAGCCTAATGATCATGAAAAATCCTTTTTGAAGAAAACATTTGTGCCTACTCATACATCTGTTAGTCCTTTCGTCAAATGTTATTATTGTGCTAGAAAAGGTCATACCGCATCAACTTGTAATATGAGAAAGGAGAATGAAAAGAAAAAATGGGTTCCTAAGGGAACATCATATGGCACTAACAACCAAGGACCCAATAAAATTTGGGTACTTAAAAACAAAATATAATTGTTGTTTTGTAGGTATGCTTGAAAGCCAAGACTACAAATTGGTACCTTGACAGCGGCTGCTCTAAGCATATGACGGGTGTAACACCCCGACTTTTCACTGTTTTCTAATATCAGGAATTTATATAATTATGTTTATATTTTTATCTGAGACTTAGAAAACTATTTTAAATAAACGGAGTTTACCACTCAATCCTACTTGAATGTAGGAAGCTACGATTAAAATTTAGGTTGGAAAATCAAAGCAAAACCCGACAGTGAATTCCATTGACAGTATGATAATACTGCTCAAAAGACCTAATTTTAATTCGTGAACGAAAGACTTAAGTTTAGTATTTTATTTTCTACAATTCTGTATTTTTAGAATTTTTTTCAGAAAAAATAAAATAATTTACGTATTATGGGCGGAAAGCGTAATCGGGTAGACGACGGAAGGGACATTAGAGTTTCTAAGAGCCGATAGAGGATTTATCTTAGGATTTTGAGATGATTCAAGGGGATGAATCATATTTTTAAGTCTAGAAGGTTTTTCAGGGTTAAATAGAAAATTTAGAAATTTACGGTTAAGTCCCTGAACTTTCTGTAAATTACCCTTTTGTCCCTAAATTAGTTTTTTTTAGTTTTTCCAAGTGGATTGGGCTAGAATTCTTGTTTCAAATCTTAAAGGGTCGTGGCTTAGAAGCCCAAAATTTTTAGTTCATAGTTTGAGTTCAAAAAGCCCATTTAAGTTTCCTATCATTAAGCTTAAATGCTTAAATCTTCAAGTGGGCCCCACAACAAACAAGAAAATGAAACCAAGCCCAAATGTGTCAAGCCCAAATACATAAGCCCATAAGAGAAGATGACTTTCTCATTTGATGGATGAATCAAGATTTTTCTAGAATGATCCACACTTTTCTACATCATTCTTGGTTTTTCTTCAACATTCTAGATTTGTCTCAAATGTTCTTGAATTATCTTACTTGTCTTTCACTCATAAAAATCAGCCAAGCAAGTCAAAGATAAGATGGCATTTAATGTGATTAAAATCATCATCATGACATTTTATTGTCTATTTGCAAACTAGTCCTTCAACTAATGGAATCTTTGCAATTTGGTCCTTAGAACTTAATTGCATTTTGATCCTTTAACATGACAACTCACCATCATCTAGAGTCTTCCTAATAGGACGCCACTCTCACTATAAATACCCTACTCTCACTTTTCATTTAGTTTCTTTGGTCATTTGCTTCCAAAACTCTAAAGTTTACAAGTTCCTTAGTTCTAAGTTGTAAAGCAAGTTCTTGGATTTACTTGGTCATTGATTTTCAAGAGGTAAATCCTACTCTTCATTCTTAATCATGCCTATGTTCTTTAGCAAGTTTTTTGATTCAAAGCTTATATCTTGGTTGTTCATGATTTTCAAGTTTCTAACCCTAGAACTTTGAAAAATCATAATAAATCCTAGGAAAATCTAATGATGATGAAACTACTTTCTATCTTCTAGATATCATGTTTACTATCTAAATCCAAGAGCATGAAGTAATCAAAAATCTTTTTCTTGAAAACCTAGCTTTGGCCGAATCTATCACATTAGGGTTGGTAGAGTTTTGTTCATGTGTTTTCATGTATGATCATGTATTCTATATGGCATGTATGACTACACACTCTAATCCATGTTAGTCTCTTAAAATGAATATTTTCTCAAAATATCTTAGTGTTGGCCGAACCCTAAGTGGGTGAGTTTTGTTGAGTTTTGTTCATGATTTTCATAGATGATCTTAGAAATCAAGTTTTTAGTAAGTATGCTTTATAAATCCAAGATGATTTGTTAAACTAAGAACCCTAGCCTTATGAACCTATTGAAGCCGAATACATGTGTAAAAGAGTTAGGAAGTTTTGAGTTTGAAACTTAGTTGTTTAGTTGATAATCTATGATTTAGGTTAATCAAGGATCATAAATCCATGACTTAATCATGATTAGAAATTTTAGAGATTTCTAACCCCAAAACTCAGCCCTTGGCCGAAACCAACATGTAGGATTTTAGGCTTGATTTAGTTGTTAGTTTGTTGATTGAGTGTTATGTTTGATGAAGGATAAACTAGATTATCGTGTACGTGCGTTGACGGTTCCCAGATCCACGACAAAGTTTTGAATCGGAAGTTAAGTTCTTCAAGAGGTAAGGGGAGCTTACCTGAGGGATTTTTCTTAATAACTATTTGCTTGTGGTGTGGTTTATATGATTTATATGTGGTTGTGGTTATTGGTTTTGTTAGTGGTGTGGTTTATATGATTTATATGTGGTTGTGGTTATTGGTTTTGTTAGTGGTGTGGAGTTGTGTTTAATTTATTTAATTATTTGCAATTGTATATTATACTGCTATGATGCATGATCTGCCTGGGAAACATCTGTGATATAACTGTTGGTTGATGTGTGAGAAGCCTGACAGTGGTCAGTGCTCAATTAAAGTTAATCGGATAAAAGCTTTAAGAAGCTACGCAAATTATATTCAATGTTTTAACGGCAAAATATTGATATATAATATTAAAGGAATTTTATTTTGAGGAAAGTGAGGAGTTTTGGAAAATATTTTAGCACTGCTAGATTTTATATAAGAAAACCGGAATATTACAAAATATTCTTTTATGAAATTAATTGGTGAAAATAAGTTAATCATGATTTTAGAAAATTAATTAAGTGTAAAAAGTTAAGTTTTGGCTTAAAAAGCCTTAAAAATAATATTTGACGACAAATTTGGAAAAGTGTAGACGGCAAGTATTTTTGAAACGGCAGTGCATATTTTGAGGAGAATAAACCTCAAGTGACTCATTGGTTTGTGAGAAACTAAGTTTTATGATTTAAGGATTTTATAATGAATTTCTACCTTGGAAAAAGATTTTCTGTAAATGAGTTTACTCAATGACGTATTTTTGGTAATTTGGATATGTTTTCATAGACGAAAAACGACGTAAACGGCGTAAACGACGATATGGGACTTAGTAACCGAGATGTCGGGGTACTAATGTTCTTATGATGTTATCCTATTTTGGATTTGTTTTTCACAGACGACGTAAACGACGATATGGAACTTAGTAACCGAGACGTCGGGGTACTAGTGTTCTTATGACGTTATAGACTTGGTGTCTAGTAGGTAGACGGTGTGTCTACTTTACGACGTAATAATCGACGGTAAAAGATTTATGATGTTTTCTATCACCACGAACCAAAGACTGATTGCAAGGTCTAAGGGCTTCGTGATTGAGCACTCGGGCTATGAGGTCCTGTGTTGTTAATAAAAGTTGTAAATATGTTTAAAACGATGATGGGTCATAAGCTTTGGAGAGCTTTGACAAATAAAGATTGAACACAAAGAAAACGACGAGAACAAAGTGTTTTTCTTGCATGCATTTTGGCAGACGTGCCTATGAGGTTAATCATGATATCTTGGTGATATTCATGTCTCGACGTATTTGGTAATCATGGTATCTTTATGATATTCCTGAAATCGACGTGTTCATTGTGCCTTTGGGCAATCGACGTACAATGAAATTCATTGTGCTCAAGGCAATCGACGTACAATGAAATCAGGGTATTTTATGATATCCATGTAATCGACGTATTCATTGTGCCTTTGGGCAATCGATGTACAATGGAATCATGGTATCTTATGATATTCATGAAATCGACATGTTCATTGTGCCCTTGGCAATCGACGTACAATGAAAAAAA
>JAUPTC010000024.1:578869-586369 GCA_030762895.1 Sophora flavescens
GGTTTGGCTCTGTGTGGTGCACTAGAATCCTGACTTGGCTCGGTGTGGTTCACCAGATTCCTAACTTGGCTCGGTGTGGTGCCCCAGATTCATGACTTGGCTCGGTGTGGTGCACCAGATTCCTGACATGGCTCAGGGTGGTGCACCAGATTCATGATTTGGCTCGGGGTGGTACACCAAATTCCTGAGTTGGTTCGGTCTGGTGCACCAGAATCCTTACTTGGCTGGGTGTGGTGCACCAGATTCACGACTTGGCTCGGTCTGGTGCACCAGATTCCTGACTTGGCTCGGTGTAGTGCACCAGATTCCAGACTCGTCTCGATCTGGTGCACCAGATTCCTGACTTGGCTCAGTGTGGTGCACCAGATTCCTGACTTGGCTCGGTCGGTGCGGACAGGAACCAAGGTTGCAACGGTCTGGTGCACATGGCACTGACTTGTTGAAGGTGTTGGTACCGGAAGATGGAGGTTCATTTTGGGTGGCTAGTGACTCGTGCACCGAGGTTGAAAGTGTTACATTGCATCACCCGTGACTCGTGCATGACCACCGTGCTCGGCACACGTTGCAGATGCACCGAGCACCGACGGGCAAATGTTGTGATACAAGCTTGAGAGCATTCCCCAGACCCCCTTAGACTTTTTAGAAGGCGTGGTGGAAAAGCAAACCTGTAAACCAGGGTCCACCACCTGTAAACTAGGTTCCTTGTCGTCGAACTGTCGCATATCCCTTATTTCGGTTGAAAAATCATAAAAAATCACAATCTTCATGAAATACCACGAAACTTTTTGGGCACCTTGGGAATAATATAAGTAGGGTGCCTGCAAAAAATCAGCTCAAAATTCGATGGCTAGACCCATTTTCCATTTATTGGGAATTGTTTCGGTTTACCACTTTGAAAATTTATATAAAAAAAATGGTATGGTGAAAAATTCTGTAAATTTTTCCTTCCCTAGATCCCATATTTATAAGCATTCCTGCAAAATATCAAGCCAAAATTTGACCTCTAGCTTGGAAAAAAAGAGTATGTCTCCCCAGCAAAAAGGACGTCTTGTGCTGGAAAATGGGTCTTTGCATATTATGCTATTATAGGGGGGGAAGAGGTGCCAGCCTGACCCTGACCTGGTGCCAAGCCTGGTGCACCATGGTCCATCCCCCCTCCAACGCCCGTGCAATGATCCCCAACAATGCACATCGACCTTGCCCACGGCATGGTAGGTGACTCGTTCGGGTCATCTTCCGACCGACCGACTCCGTGGTCCGGGGCTTGGGCGGGCCCCAGGAGTGCCCGAGAGGTGTACCCGGGGCGGGACCGGGAGGCGGGCGCGGGGAAAAATGTGGGCATCGGATTGGACCATTTTGTGGGGATTTTCCATGGTGTGTTGAGGATTCATGGGTGTGACTCCTCGACCTTGGTTGTGGATGGACGTTGTGTTAGGTTATGCCCTTCGGGGAGGATCCGCAACACGAAGGGACGCTTGATCTTCCGGATGGGACCAAGGTGGGGGTCCCCAACACTAAACCGGTTGAAGTCGCACCGTAAAGGATCCTCGCAATGTGGATGGCACCCGTTTTAAAAATGTTGGCTTTCGAAATTTTGTCATTTTCGTTTTTAAAAATGTTAGATTTCGATTTATCAATTTCGTGGGGTACTCGATGGTGTGGCGAGACTGTGGGTGCACCGTTCGTCGACCCTGGTTGTGGATGGACGTGGTGTTAGGTGATGATGCCTTCTGAGGCGGAGCCGAAGCACCAAGAGACGGGTGATCGTCCTGAAGTGGCCTTGTAAGGGGTGCTCAAACACCAGATCGGCTGAAGGTGCATCAGAAAGGATCCTCACGATGTTTTTGGTTTTTAAAAATGTTGGCTTTTGATATTTATCAATTTTTGTGGGGTACTCGATGGTGTGGCGAGGCTGTGGTGTTGGTGTAAGCCCTAGAGGCCAATGTATTTCTTTAGACTTACATTTGTATCTTGCTATTTTATATATATATGATATGAGGCATTCCAGTTTATTGTGTTACTTGTTTGAACATAATAACGTCCTTAGAATAGAAATTTCAGTTTAATAGAATATCAAGTATATGACTTGATCGTGAGACACTATTGAACAATGAAATCCTATTCTTAAATATTTGTAGTCAAGTATTTTATTGATAAGGACAATAATAATACAATTGAGACTATTATGTGTGCAGACTGATGACCATATCTCACGGATCATGCATATGAGATATCGAGTCGCCACATAGGTACACATTAAGGTAATGATGTACTGGATTGACCCACCATGAGAACACTACATGGAGCGTTATGTGAGTGTCATAAGTAGTTCTCATAGTGACAATGGTGCATACAATCCTTCGACCTGAAATCACTACGATCCCTACATGAGGAGTCGTGTGCTTTAATATCGTCAAACGTCATTTGTAATAGGATGATTATAAAGACGGTCATTGGGCATACCACAAGCCATGCAGAGGGATGTGAGTGACCTAGATGGAATTTGTCCTTCCCACATAACAGGAGTAATATCTGTGG
Source organism: Sophora flavescens (assembly GCA_030762895.1). Taxonomy (NCBI): domain Eukaryota; kingdom Viridiplantae; phylum Streptophyta; class Magnoliopsida; order Fabales; family Fabaceae; genus Sophora; species Sophora flavescens. Next base: position 581,408 of record JAUPTC010000024.1, read on the forward strand.
GCCCCCTGATAGAGTGAGACTGTAAAATGCATGGCCGTGCTGAAATGAGTCAATATGAGATATTGACCTCATTTGTTGTTAAGTCTACTCGGGTATCAGGGAACATGATATTGAACTATACAAGGGTGACACATTCTATGACTTGTGTTCAATATAGATATATGGACAAAGGGATAATAATGCACATGAATATTTGTCACGTAAAGGTTTCACAAATCACTGACTTTCTCACTACTTAGGTAGCAGTGATGTATTGCTAGATACCGCTCACTGTTTGTAATATTAAATGGGATTTAATGTTACTACTAACGTTTTGGGAACCTATAGGGTCACACACATAAGAGCGGATTAAAAGTAGCATTAAAAGGAGAGTTGGACTTTCCTATTGGGCCTAGTGCATAATACATGGGCTTAGGTCAAGTGCTGCTCACTAACTCACTTAAGGAGGCGCTACTATAAGTAGAACACTTAAGTTGTTGTGCACACAAGGTTGATACCCTAGCCGCACAGAGAGAGTAAGAGTGAACAGTAAGTCTCGATTTTGAAGCTAGCACTGCAAGACAGAGACGGTTCAGGTTCGTGACGTTGGACGTTCACGGAGTCCGCTCGTGTGGATACCTCTGGAGACACCGTTCGTGCGGTGTTCGTGATAGACGAATTTCTACAAACAGCCATCGCTTCAAGAGGTAAACTTTCTAATCATGAATCATGATCATTCGCATGGATCCTTCGATGGGAATTTTTCCGCTGCGTTTTATTTTGTTTTATACGCAAATTCCCAACAGTGGTATCAGAACCGCTTGCCAAACCATGATTCTGTTACGTGGTTTATCTGTTATGTATGATAACAAGTTTATAATGTGAATCGTTTTTCTGAAAATTATTTTTGAAAATCGTTTGCATCTGGTTTGCGAAACCTTGTTTCTGTGATTTTCGTATGTATATGATATATACGTCTATTGCATGTTTGTGTATGTATGTGATATGTACGTTGGTTCTGAATCCTTATTATGTTCTGCGATGGCGTCAATTGTTGATGTTAAACATGATTGTTTTCAGTTCTGTGTTGGTGGCGTTAAGGGGTTTCAAATATGAAAAGTTCATGTTGTTGCGGCTGAGGTTCCAAGTGTTGAAACTGTAGCCGCCGTTCCTTGCAACGTGAAGTGTTCACGGGCCTTGCGGTTTTAGGGTTGAAAGGTTGACGCCCTAGCCACCAAGGAAGCGAGGCACGCTTCGGAGTGTGTAATTTCAAAATTCAAATTTTGAAAATTTTATGTCACCATTTAATAATTATATCAATTACAATAAATGTGATTTATGTTACAATAAATGTGATTTATATAAATGTGATTTATATCAATTACAATAAATGTGATTTGTTACAATAAATGTGATTTATATAAATGTGATTTATATCAATTACAATAAATATGATTTATAATAAATGTGATTTGTGGTAACAACAATTGCAATAAATATGATTTACAGTAACATCTATTATAATAAATATGATTTATTATATATATATATATATATATGTTATGTTTTCAAAATTCAGATTTTGAAATCTCTAATTTATGAAATTATTAATAATAATGATTATGTGTTATTATTGTGATGTATGGTGAATGGTTATGGCCTTAGTCCTTTTACCTTTTGGTTTATATTTTGAAATACGGCCTGCGTGCCGTGCCTTTCTCTTATATTCCATATGTATCTTCTTTTCTCATCTCACTCCCCTCATATGTAAAATGAGGTTTCTGTTTATGTAATGTAATGACGGAGACAAGAAGACGCTATCACGTGGGAGATCTTGCTTGGAGAAGCTTGGACGCTCCTAGGTTTTAGTTTAGATTCTCTCATTGGCTTGGGAGAATCAATGCATTAGGGGCCATAACCATATCACATTTATTTACCTTATATATGTATGAGATGCATGTATGTATATAGTATGTTAAAAGAGTTTAACTAATATATGTATGAGATGCATATATGTAAATAATAAGTTAAAGAGTTTAACAAATGATGAGATCAAATTTTAATAAAATCCCTCAAAAGGAAATATTAAGTCACATTTAAAGGCCTTCCGATGCATGGCACTCGTCAAGACTATTATCGATTAAGTGTGGGTCCGCCAAAGCGGGGTACCTTTATCTATGATAGTAAGGCGCGATGGGACAAATGTAATGTTCAATTGCTATCCATTGGGTCTGACTTAACTAAGCCAACTTCAATAGGATTGAAAGGCTTAGAGGCTCATAAGTTGGGCTTTAGTCCATGTGATGGATTAGAATAAGAGTTATTCACCCAACTGTCCAAGAGTTGCATGAGATGCAATCGGAAAGTGTTTCCTACCTAAATAACCGAATTTTGGGTGATCAGCCAAAGCTGACTTAAAGCTAGGTGAAATATGGATCTTGGCCCACTAGAAAATCTTCCAACGGGATTTTCGGAATCAATGATGAGGGTCATTGTTTTGAGTAAAATAGTGGGAGGCGTATTTAATTAAAGACCTAATTAAATAACTTCATGGCATGATACTTATATTTTGCATATTATCTCTGTAGATTACCATGGCATCAAACACATCAAGTAACATGTCATTGCGATCCGTCCTTGAGAAGGACAAACTATCCGGAACGAATTTTCTGGACTGGTACAGAAACTTGAGGATTGTCCTCAAACATGAGAAAAAGTTGTATGTTCTTGAGGAGCCTATTCCTGAGGAGCCACCGGCTTCAACTGCTCCTAGGGCTGACAGAGATGCTTATAAGAAGCATCAGGATGACGCCTTAGACGTCGGCTGTCTTATGCTTGCTACCATGACCTCTGAGCTACAAAAGCAACATGAGACCATGGAGGCGTACGATATGATCGTGCACCTCAAGCTGCTCTACCAAGAGCAAGCAAGGCATGAGCGGTTCAAGTTTCCGCAGCCCTTTTCCAGTGTAAATTGGCGTAAGAGAGCCTCTGTGAGTCCTCATGTACTCGGATGATCGGGTACATTGAGAATCTCGAGAGACTGGGATTTCCTTTAGGCCAAGAGTTGGCCACCGACTTGGTTCTCGCAATCGTTGCCCGAGAGCTATAGTCGGCTTTGTCATGAACTTCAATATGAATGATCTTGACAAACCTTTGCCGAATTGTTGAGCATGTTAAGAACTCGCTGAACAAAATATTAACAAAGGAAAGGGGAAGGCCATTTTGATGGTCCAGCTGGAAATAGCAAGAAGCAGCCCAAGAAGCCCAAGAACAAACAAAAGGGCAAGGGCAAGGGCAAGGCCATCAACAAGATCAAGCCCAAGATTTCCGACTTGAAGCCCGTGGGTGGTGTGGCTAAGGAAGGCAATTGCTTCCACCGTGGTCGGACCGGACATTGGAAGAGGAACTGCCCAAAATACCTGGAAGAAATCAAGAAGAAGAAGGAAGTGAGACTTCCGCTTCAGGTATGTTTGTTATAGAAGTCAATTTATCTACTTCTACATCATGGGTATTAGATACTGGATGTGGTTCTCACATTTGTACAAATGTGCAGGACCTAAACAGAGAGTAGACCATTGACAAAGGGCGAAGTCGATCTACGAGCCTGGAAATGGAGCAAAGGTTGCTGCTTTAGTCAGTAGGGACTTATGTATTGACTTTGCCCACCGGGCTTACTATTTAGTTAGAGAATCTGTTATTTTGTGCCTGCAATTAGCAGGAATATCATTTCCATTTCTTGTTTGGACAAGATTGGGTTTGCTTTTATAATAAAGAACAAAAGTTGTTCTATTTATTTGGATGATATTTTCTATGCTAGTGCACACATGAGTAATGGACTTTATGTCCTTGATCTTGAAATGCCCATCTATAACATAAATACTAAGAGGTTCAAACCAAATGAGTTGAACCCGTCTTATCTTTGGCGTTGTCGTTTAGGCCATATAAATGAGAAGCGCATTTCGAAGCTCCATAAAGATGGACTCTTGACTCATTTGATTATGAATCATATGAGATATGTGAGTCTTGTTTATTGGGAAAGATGACTAAAGCTCCATTCACCGGCAAAGGTGAAAGAGCCAACGACCTTTTGGGTCTTATACATAGCGATGTATGCGGACCCCTAAACACATTAGCTACAGGTGGTTTTTAGTACTTTATCACATTTATTGATGATTTCAGTAGATATGGATTTGTGTATCTTATGAAACATAAATCGGAATCCTTTGAAAAGTTCAAGGAATTCAAAAATGAGGTACAAAACCAACTTGGTAAAAATATTAAAGCTCTTCGATCAGATCGAGGTGGTGAATATTTGAGCCTAGAGTTTGATGATCATCTCAAAGAGTGTGGGATTTTATCTCAACTCACTCCACCCGGAACACCACAATGGAATGGTGTTTACGAGAGGAGAAATCGAACCTTGTTGGACATGGTTCGGTCTATGATGAGTCATGCAAACCTTCCAAATTCTTTTCTCGGGGACATGCTCTATTAACAACAGCTTTTACACTTAACCGTGTTCCATCCAAAACGGTAGAAAAGACACCATATGAGATATGGACTGGTAGACGACCCAGCATGTCTTTTATGAAGATTTGGGGTTGTGAAGCATATGTCAAACGTCAAGTTTCTAATAAGCTTGATCCCAAATCTGATAAATGCTTCTTTGTGGGGTATCCCAAAGAAACCAATGGATACCAATTCTATAATCCTTCCGAAGGCAAAGTGTTTGTCGCACAGACTGGTGTATTCCTAGAAAAGGAGTTTATCTCCATAGGAACCAGTGGGAGGAAGATAGAACTTGAAGAAATTCAAGAATCACAGAGTAGTGACCTACCATTGGTGGAACAGGAGCAACCTTCACAGAATGCTGTGGAGGAACAACCCGCTCCAGTAGCACAAAACCAGCATAGGTCTAACAGGATATGTCACCAGCCTGAGAGATATGGATTTCTCATGACTCCACAAGGTGATGTATTG
>JAUPTC010000024.1:586869-591869 GCA_030762895.1 Sophora flavescens
TCAACTTGTAATATGAGAAAGGAGAATGAAAAGAAAAAATGGGTTCCTAAGGGAACATCATATGGCACTAACAACCAAGGACCCAATAAAATTTGGGTACTTAAAAACAAAATATAATTGTTGTTTTGTAGGTATGCTTGAAAGCCAAGACTACAAATTGGTACCTTGACAGCGGCTGCTCTAAGCATATGACGGGAGACATTAGCAAGTTCACATCATTCACACCAAAAGTTGGAGGACATGTGACATATGGTGACAATAACAAAGGGCAAATTCTTGGGATTGGAAGTGTTGGTAAAATTCCGACAACATCAATTGATAATGTACTTTTTGTGTAAGGACTAAAGCACAACCTCCTAAGCATAAGTCAACTTTGTGACAAAGGTAACAAGGTTAGCTTCGATTCTAAAAGTTGTTTAATTGAAAATTTGCATGATAAAAATAAGAAATTAATTGGACATAGAATTAATAATATTTATATGATAGACTTAGATGATATCTCTTCAAATGATGCATGTTGTCTTGTCTCTAGAGAAGAAGACAGTTTTCTTTGGCATCGTAGGATTGCACACATACACACAGAGCACTTAAACAAGCATATTTCAAAAGAACTTGTTATCGGTTTACCCAAAATGAAATTTAAAAGGGATGTATTGTGTGATGCATGCCAAAAAGGTAAACAAACAAAGGCTTCCTTCAAACCAATTAATATTGTTTCATTGGAGAGGCCCTTGCAACTCCTACATATGGATCTTTTTGGGCCTTCTAGAACAAAGAGCCTTGGTGGCAATTTTTACGCGTTAGTAATTGTTGACGACTACTCTAGGTTCACTTGGACCTTATTTCTTTCACACAAAAGTGACACCTTTAAAGCATTTAAAAAATTAGCCAAGGTAATTCAAAATGAAAAGGATCTAAAAATTGTATCTATTAGAAGTGACCATGGCGGGGAATTTTAAAACGAAACGTTTGAAATTTTTTGTGAAGAAAATGGCATAAAACATAATTTTTCTGCGCCTAGGACCACACAACAAAATGGGGTGGTAGAAAGAAAAAATCGGACTTTAGAGGAGCTCACTAGAACACTATTAAGCGATGCAAACCTCCCAAAATATTTTTGGGCGGATGCATTTAGCACTGCTTGCTATGTTCTCAATAGGGTCTTAATTAGACCAATTTGAAAGAGAACCCCATATGAATTATATAAAGGAAGGAAGCCCAATATCTCTCATTTTCGTGTGTTTGGATGCAAATGTTTTGTGCTTAATAATGGTAAAAATAATTTAGGAAAATTTGATGCCAAAGCTGATGAAGGGATATTCTTAGGTTAGTCATCATCTAGCAAAGCCTTCAGGGTATACAATAAAAGAACTTTAACTGTTGAGGAATCAGTGCATGTTTCTTTTGATGAAAATAACCCCAAAAGGTTGGGAAAGGATATTCTTGATGACCTTGCAGATTCCTTAGAACATACCCACTTGGATGAAAAGAAAAATCAAGAGGAAAAAGAAGGCAATGATAATGAGATCAAGCAAGAGGAAGAAGAACTTCAAGATCTTCCCAAATAATGGAGAGTTTCCAAAAATCATCCATTGGACAACATTATTGGTGATATTTCTAAAAGGGTAATTACTAGAAACTCCATTAAAAATGCTTGCAATCACATGGCTTTTATTTCTCAAATAGAACCTAAGAACATTGACGATGCTATTTGTGATGAATTTTGGTTGTTAGCCATGCAAGAGGAATTAAACCAATTTGAAAGAAATCAGGTATGGGAACTAGTCCCTAGGCCATCAAAAAATCAAACAATTGGGACTAAATGGGTCTTTAGAAAAAAATTAGATGAAAATGGTATAATTGTTAGAAACAAGGCTAGACTTGTAGCTAAAGGGTACAATCAAGAGGAGGGCATAGATTATGAAGAAACGTATGCACACGTAGCCAGACTTGAGGCCATTCGCATGTTACTTGCATTTGCTTGCATTATGAATTTTAAATTATATCAAATGGATGTAAAAAGTGCGTTTTTAAATGGCTTTATTCAAGAAGAGGTGTATGTAAATCAACCTCCTGGTTTCGAAAATTTTGACCTACCCAATCATGTGTTTCGCTTAAAGAAAGCGCTTTATGGTTTAAAGCAAGCTCCTAGAGCTTGGTATGAGCGCTTAAGCAAGTTTCTTTTAGAAAAAGGTTTTTCACGAGGAAAGGTTGACACAACCTTATTTATTAAAAGAAAATCACATGATATTCTTCTTGTACAAGTGTATGTGGATGATATAATTTTTGGTGCTACTGATGAGTTTCTTTGCAAAGAATTCTCTAAGCATATGCAGGAAGAATTTGAAATGTCGATGATGGGAGAATTAAATTTCTTCCTTGGGCTTCAAATCAAACAAACAGACAACGACATATTCATAGGTCAAGCAAAATACTGCAAGGAACTTTTAAAAAGATTTGGAATGGACAATGCCAAGGAGATAGCCACACCAATGAGCACCTCATGCTACTTAGATAAGGATGAAAGTGGTAAGCCTATTGAATTGACAAAATATCGAGGTATGATTGGATCCCTATTGTATCTTACTGCAAGTAGGCCTGACATCATGTTTATTTTTTGCATGTGTGCTAGATATCAGGCTACTCCTAGGGAATCCCACCTTACGACGGTTAAGCGAATAATGAGATATTTAGTTGGGACAAAAGACATGGGCTAGTGGTACCCCAAAGGCGACATATGTAATTTTGTTGGGTATTCCGACTCTGACTTTGCAGGTTGCAAGTTAGATAGGAAAAGTACTAGTGGGACATGCCACTTTTTAGGTAGTGCCTTAGTTTCATGGTTTAGGAAAAAACAAGCTAGTGTGGCATTGTCAACCGCTGAGACGGAATACATAGCAGCAGGGAGTTGTTGTGCCCAAATTATTTGGATGAAACAACAACTGTTAGACTATGGTGTCCAATTAGATCATATCCCCATTCGATGTGATAACACTAGTGCCATTCACTTAACTAAGAATCCCATTCAACATTCTAGGACAAAACACATTGAGATAAGACACCATTTTATTCGGGATCATGTGCAAAATGGAGATTGTGTTTTGGAGCATGTGGGTACAACTAAGCAATTAGCAGATATCCTTACTAAACCCCTCAATAAAGAGAGTTTCTTTTACATCAGAAGAGAATTAGGCATCCTAGATTTATCTTACATCAATTAATCTTACATGTTTACTTTTATTCTCACATATCTATCAAATTTTCTCTCTGTCGATAATTTATTTATAAATATGCGAGCAGGACAATTAATTTTATCATAGTTCTTGTAACTATGTGTCACACTTTTCGATAATTGTAATAACACATTCTATGTAATCACACTTTTCATCTATTTTGATGAATGAAAGTTATCATCTTTATTTATTATCTTTTATCCATAAACTTTCTTTTTGATCATGCCAAAAAGGGGAGAAGAATTGGAATATTAATCTTGCATAAAATAAATGTAATTGAACTATTTAGGGGGAGCATGCTTATAATATTCTATTGCCTAATAATTTGAATTTATGCCTTCTGAACTTAACTGACGTATCTATTGAGTAATATGTTTTAGATAGGGGGAAATCCATCCCACGCTCATGCAGTGCGTATATGACTCTGACACCACATTATATAGGTAAGAAGGTAAGGTTTGTCATAATCAAAAAGGGGGAGTATGTAATCACACATTTATATATTTTGATGAATGACAAACACTAACAAAAAGGCAAGAGAATTTTTCGTATAGCATGCAGGTACCGCGTGCATAAATTCAAATTATTATGGTGTACCAGAAAATCAAGTATCAAGACCTCAAGCAAGATTGAGTATATATACTAGGTCTTAGTTATCTTGTAAGGGTATGATGGGTAAAACTCACATTGGCTTATTTAATCAATTTAACTAAAACACTACACTTTTGGATAAAAGGTTTTTAATTAAGCTTTTGATTAACAAAGTATTTTTCAAATTGATTGACTAAATATTGCCAATTGATTAGCAACGGTAATTTGTTCAAATTGCGGTAATTTGTTCAAATTGACTGACTAAATATTGCCAATTGATTGGCAACGGTAATTTGTTCAATAATGACCAAAATAACAGTACATTGTTCTTTACATATATATATATGTGAAACTTGGGTGCAACGTAAAGCTTTCTTTTTTGAAATTAAATGATATTGATCTTGAATAAAGAAAGCTTCAGTGTGTGAAATTTGAATTGGAATCTGTATGTATATCTCAAGGGATGAACCGATTTTAACATGTGAAAATTGTTTTTTTTTAAACCACCCAATTGATTTGCACATTAAATTTAATGGTGCAACGGCTAGCTTTCAATGACATAAGTCCTTTTCTTATTTGAGGTGCAACGACTAGCTTTCAATGATATAAGTCCTTTCCTTATTTGAGGTGCAACGGTCATATTTTCAAAAGGCTATAAAAGTGGTTTTTGTTGAAAATTCATTAGAGAAGAGAATACATGGAAAATACATTTTGATCTGAAAATTATTTGTGAGCCAAATTGTGTTATTATCATCATCTCATAGTGCTTCAAGTTGTAATCATCTGCACTAGAAGAGTGTATCATAGTGTTCTTCCTTTGCTGAAACTTTGTGTGAGGGTGTGGTATCCCTCTTTGTTGTGATTGAGGCTTCTACACAAGGGTGGTGTATCCCTGGTGAGAAGGGCTCTGTTGTGTACAAAGGTTGCAAGCACCAGTTATAAGCTTGTTTGTTAGTGGAAGAAAATCCCACAGGTGGAGTGGGGATTGGACGTAGGTCACTGGTGGTTGGTGGCTGAACCAGTATGAAATCCTCGCGCAAGTATTCTCTTTACCTCTCTTTTAATTTATTTATTTTATATAATTGATTGCGTGATAAATTTTGTTAAAGAAATTTTTGTTGAAAAAATTAAAAAGAAATTTGTAGACTCAATTCACCCCTCCCCTCTTGAGTCGAA